>JAPIVC010000758.1:0-10294 GCA_030586385.1 Camponotus fellah | reverse complement strand
GGGTGAAGGGCAGAGAGAGAGAGGAGAGAATGATTACCTTTCCCTGTGTGTAGTATGTGTGAACCAGCTGATCGCAGGCGTCGCCCCTGGGCACCGCATCGCGGACTCGCGACCCCTTGCCTGCTCTGTATCCGACGCCGAAAGGTAGTCTCTTTTTAATATTAAAACTAAGCGTCGGACGAAATTCTGCAAAGAAAAAATCGTCTTTGGGAACCGACTCAAGAGTGTCATTCCACGGCACAACTATACTAATTTTGAATCACCTGTATATATATATATATATATATATATTCCCAAGATATTTGTAAATATATATATATATATTTATAAGGTTTAAATAATATAAAATAATTATATTATTAATTGTAGATACATAAAATTTATAATAAAATTTTATAAAAATAGAATATATGAAAAATTTTAAAATTTGTTAAGAAATTATAAAGAGGCAAAAAGAAACCATTAATAAATACATACAGAGTAAATAAAAGTTTCAAAGAATATTTATTTCTTTTAATACTTTAAAATTATAATTAAGAAAAATTTTGTGTGTGTGAGCATATATATTAATTAACTCACATTTATTCAGAATATTACCCATTTTTTTTATATAAATTGCATTTGCAAGTGTAATTTCGGTTCGAAAACACCTCAAACTTCAAAGCTTGAGTTAACCGAAGTCCCTTTCGAATTTTTGAATCTTCGAAGTTGTCAAAGTAACAGCCCCAGTTTAGATCGATCGTCATAGTAAGGGCCTATCTCAGGCGGTAAGGCCTGAGACTACTGCTGTAATACAGGTTCGATCCCGACTTGTGTTAGTTTCTTTTTATTTTTTTCATTTTTTTTTTACGCGAAACCCAAATATTTTTATAAGATGAATTCGCCAAATTAATAAATAATTGGTTTATTTTTATTTTCATTACGAAAAGCAATTTAATTTATTTACGATATGTCGTTAATTTATATTCAATTTCCTAAAATCTCACAATTCGTATATTCCACTTGATATTAATCAAAAAAATATATTAAATAATTTTACCATATTTAAATATAATTGTAATTTAACGTAAAATTGCGAAAAAAATTTTTGTGTTAAAATTTTCATTCACTATCATCCTCATGTACGATAGGTTACATTAGTTCGATGATATTATATACAAAACAATAGAAAGGCAGAAAGGGACTAAAAGCCGCTTCATGGGACCATATACAAGTTACGGTTTGGCTATAGTGAAGTTGACAATGAGATTTAAAAATATTTAATTTAATATTTTTGTAATATTAAATTAAACAAAAGTTTTTCGCAATTTTACATTAAATTATAATTATATTTAAATAATAAGTAATTATTTAATATATTTTTCTGATTAATATTTATAGATAGTAGTATATAGAATTTGTAAGCTTTTTGAAATTCAAATATAAAAACAACTATCTAATAAACAATTAAATTGGCTTTTCATCATAGAAAAAAAAAACAAAAAAAATATTTATTAAATTGATCATTTTATAGAAATGTTATTTTAGGTAAAGGTAAATGAAAAAAAAAAACTACTACAGGTCAAACCGTGACCACCCTAGGTAGTCCGGGTTTTCTGGCCTGAGCTATCGCCTTTTTGATGATCGATCAAACCACCGTTTATAAGATACGGCATATTTTTTTATTTTGTTTTTTTAAAACGGCTGAGCATTTCCTCAAATCTTCTTTAGTGAATACTGCGCACTAAAATTTTATTCAAATCGTTCCTAAGGTCCCGATCTCCCCTTGGAGTCAAAGACTGCAAGGCAGCTCCCTCACGTGCTTGTGAGTATCTCCCAGGTTCTGTCGCCACACAGAGTTTAAAGAACTCGACTTAAAATGAAGCACTGAGGTAAAATATTTATTCTATGAGGCTATGGGTTTTTCAAAGTGAGATTAGTGAGTTATAGGAAAAGTTTGGAGTTTAGGGTTTATGGGGTTGAAGACCCAGACTTGAGTTAAAGGGACTATTGGGTTTAAAAAAGTTTAGGTAAACCGAACTCGTTGAAGATGGAGCGAGACGTAACAGGCTACCTCCGGGTGGGTAATGCGGGGTACCACCCATGGGGATCCCCCTTAGAAGGGCGTCAAGGGGTTGTTTTAGCAGGTGCGCGCGCATAACCCGATCATGGTAGACCGGTATGCTTAGGCATTTTCTACCTCCTCCGTAAAAAAAAAAAAGGTCAACCGAACTATCAGCTTGTGGAGAGTTTATTGAGATATTCGAGTTTATTGGAGATATTGGAGTTAGTTTGGGGTTGATTTGGTTATGGAATGAAAACAGGTTTAGGCTGTTTGGGGTTAAAAATGGTTAAAGGGGCTATTGGGTTAAAGTTCCAGGTCAAGCGTGCTATGGAGCTTGATTTATTATTATGGTTTTCACGGTTACAACCAATCGAGTAAATGTAAAGGGATTCGTGATTAGTCCCAAAAAACATAGAGGAGACTGAAATGTCCCGTGAACAAAAATTTTTTTGGTTCCGCGTATTATTTGAATGATTATTCAAATAATATAAATTAAACACTGATTGCAGATATATTGTGAATTTCTTGTATTTTCTTGTAATTTTGTAACCTTTCCATTGATAATACATTTTTATGTTCCGATAATCCAAAATTAATCGATATTTCGGGGTAGATTGACCAAATGAAACGTATCCAGATAATTTAATTTATAATACCGGCATATAATTTAATTTATAATACCAGCCTCGGGAAGGCCTTCGATAATTGTCAAAGATTTCATTGTCGTCAACATTGTTGCCGGCTCGACGGCGAAACGTCAGCAATCAAATTCCACCAATTTTTGAGAAGTTCCCAACTTGAGACGTAATCGACCGAAGCGCGTCATGGTATGATACGTCACACCGCCACTTTTCTAACGCTAAAATATGACGCAAACATATATTGGTTGTATCCTTTATTACTTTTAAAAGAATTAATTTTTTGGCCGTTTATGCGTATTTGTCGTTTAGAACTACTTTGACATAATGGTACTTTGATATAATATCTTTGATATATATATATATATATATATATTATAATAAGATTTTATTCATCCATGGTTGCATATTTTTGTGATTGGGAAATTTTCAAAATCAAATCGTAGAAGCCTTCGGTTTCGCATTATTTTATTCCATCGATTATTATATTATCTTCCGTCACATCAAAACGTTTTACAGAGCATCATTTCTTGCGTAATATTTGACCTGAGACATAATCTATCTCTTATTTTTAACGCCACTCATGATAGCTGTTATATATTTTTGCGCTAATGGACCAAAATGATCTTGGAACGTTTTCTGATGATGATCAAAGCATCATGATTGATCGAATTCATATTTACAATAAATTGATGATGTGATAGTATTTTTATCGTCTTTCTTATTTCCCTTCTTTCCCCTTCCTATGTATGTACGTGTGCAGTATTGTGTTTCCGTACGTGACTTAGCTGCCACAGATATTGTATTTCGATACTACATTGTGGTGCATGATAAAACATTTAAATATTTGTTTAATAATTAATACAGCTTTACGTTTGATAGCCGGATTTCCGTTCATGATCGTTCATTTCCGTTCGACGGGCGTTCGACAGTCGTTCGATGACTGTTCAATTGTTGATTTCCGCTCGATGACCGTTTGATAGCCGTTGGACGATCGTTCATTTTCACGTTCACGTTGACAATTTCGATAGCCGTTCCACGGTCGTCATTCATTTCCATTCGATGACTGTTCAATACCCATTGATGAAGATTGACTTTTACACATCATTCCAAGTTGTGTGGGAATACTTTGTTCTCGCGACGTTTTTTTAATAAAGCAATAATGATACGTTCCTATTCTAAAGTTTCGACAGCGAGACGACTGTTCCTCACAAAGTCGCGGATAATGATAGTTAATAGTTATATGCCATGCTGGTGGCATGGCAAACGCGCGCTTATTTTTGTTTTATGATGTGTTTTTGATATGGTGATGATCCCACATCTCACTATAAAGCCTCATGTCTCGTCACAAAGTTGTGGACACGAATCGAGATTCACAGTTAATGGTTAAAACTTTTAAAAATAATGGATTGCATAAATGTTTATCCTGAGTGGAAGAGAAAAATGTTTGATTTATTATGATTTATTATTTATTATTCTATTCTTCAACTAACCTTCCTGTAGAACGTAAGTAACGTTTTTCTATGATTATTTTGGTGAGAAAATTGTGAGAAAATGTTTGTTTATAATATCTTTTTCTTATAGTATCGGGATGAAAACAATGAATAAATCGTATAAATCAATCGTAAATTGCACATTACAAATTTCGGAATCTGTCAAGTCCTATTCTTCTTCTTCTTCAAAATCTTATAGTGGCTCTTCTCAACAGCAAGTGCAAATAAAAGATCTCGGTGTATTTTCAATTATTCAATGGGACTTTATGTAAGCATCATTTTTATATATTAATTAAAATTTATTAAATAATTTAAATGATGAATGTGTGTACTTCCTGTACAGAAACGACCTCCTCCGCCCCAGCCCCTTCCGGAAGCCGCCATATCCTCCTGTAGTCTTTAGGAACGTCCCTCCCCTAATTAAATTTTTAATTATATATTTTTAAAATTTATATTTTTTTTCAAATATTTTTTTTTATTTTTTTATATATATTTTATATTTATTTTTTTTATTCTTAATTTTAAATACACACACACACATACAAATTGTACAGTACACGCACACATTTAAATAAATTTTATGTTCTAATTTAAAAAGAATGTGATTATTTATACGCCTCTCCTTGGGTTTCCATCCTTTGCGTTTCTCTCTCTCTCTCTCTTTCTCTCTCTCTTTCTCTCTCTCTTGCGCTAGTTGTAAGTCTCGCGATATCGCTGTTGTGCCTCTCACTCGCGTTAATGATAAGTCTCTCTTTCGTATGATTTCTCTTCGCGTTATTGTCCTCTCTTTCGCACGCGTTGTTCTCACGATATTATAGTTCTCCCTCTCACACGAGTTGTTCTAGCGCTATTGTCGTTTCCTCTCGCATGCGTTGTTCTGACAACATTGCTTTCTCTTTCATGCTAGTCGCTCTTTCCTTTTCATCGTTCTTCTCACGTCATCTTACATTGCGACGTCCTTGTCGCACATTGATGCCGTCCTTGTCGCCTCTCTTCCTCACACTTTTCTTTTCTTACGCAGGCGCTGTCCTTTTCCCACCGTCTTCTTTCCCGCGGATTACCCTATCCCCGCGGACCCTCTCGTCCATGGTCGCGCCGCGGATCCTCTTTTCCGCGGTGTGTGACGTCACCATCGAGTCGCGCAATTCTTCCTTCTCCGTGCGTGATGTCACTCCTCCGCGCCACGATTCCCCACGCGCCTCACCCTCCCTGAGAGCACCTGGATTAGAATCCTCTTAGTATTACTGTTTATACATATATAAATTAGCTTTTCGGCCCGAACTACTCCTCAAAGCCTGTCCTCTTTTTTTTTAATTACTAGGACTTTGAAATTTTTAGAGGAATTACAATGATGGCGTAACTCATGCTATATCGCATCGGACTTCTTAACTATATTGTCATGTCAAAGCTCTGTCATTAGGGCTTTACTTTGTGTATGTGTCGTTTGCTGAAGTGTAGACAAAATTTTTCTCAGCTCCGAAGATGTCGAATTACGAGCCAACAAAACACCATTTGCGGGAAGTTTTACTTTTCCTGTTTAATACAAAGAAAAGTGCTGCTTGTCACCGAGTGCTGTTGGAAACTTACGGTGAAAATCCATTGATAAAAGTGTGAGTATTGTTTCGACGTTTTAGAAGTGATTTCGATACAGTTGATAAAGAACGTCTTAGTCAACTAAAAGGATCGAAGAGTAAGAATTGAGAATATTACCGACCAAAACTTCATGTCAAACGCAAGATGAACTTGCTGAATCGTTGAATGTTGATCGCGTAACAGTTTCCAAACATTTTACTCGTTATAATTCAAAAGCAATGAAATTGGGTGCCATACGAATTGAGAGATGTTGAACGACGATTTTTCACGTGTGAACAGTTGCTTCAACGGCAAAAAAAAAGGATTTTTTTGCATCGTATCAGCATTGGCGATTAAAAATGGATACGCTAAAATAATCCTAAGCGTAGAAAATCGTGAGGGTACCTAGGTTGTTTACCTAGTCATGCATCAACATCGACGGCAAGACCGAATATTCATGACTCGAAGCTCATGCTCTATTTGTTGAGACTAGCTTGGGACTATGAGCTGTTTCAATCGAATGAAATACCATCACTGCTGAACGCTATCGAACACAATTGATGTGTTTGAGCCGTGCATTGAAGGAAAAACGGCCGCAATTCGAGCAAAGACATGATAAAGTAATTTTTCAACATGACAACGCTCGATCACATGTTGCTCGTGTAGTCAAAAAATACTTAGAAACGCTGAAATGGAATGTTTTACTCCACCTGCCATATTCACCAGATATTGCTACATCGGATTATTACTTATTCCGATCCATCGATGGAACACGGCCTGGCTAAGCAGCGCTTCTAATCTTACAAAGATACGAAAAATTGGATCGATTGGTGGATCAAAAGATGAGTTGTTATTTCGACGCGAAATCCGTATACTACCAGAGAGATGGGAAAATGTAGCGATGGACAATACTTTCAAAAATAATAATGTACACAATTTTTCACAATAAAATCTTGAATTTACAAAGAAATCCTTCAAAATTAATTCATAGTCCTAATATTAAATATTTTTTCTTTTTCTGTCCCTCTCGAAAAGTTTTCTTAAATAATATGTATTAATAATTTATTATTTAATTTTTTAATTTAATATATTATTTAATTTTTTATTTTATTCTTTATATACGGTCTGACTAAGTCTGCACTGTTCGGAAGTCCACTCTATTTTTTATTAAATTGTCTTCTCTTCCGGATATTACACCCTTCAAATTCCTTATTTTACAATACCTCTCTGTACATTTTTTGTAAAACATTTTTGACAATTTCTAATTCGATGTCCTTGATTGCTAAATTCATCAATTCTAATTTTTATACTTTCCCTTTCTCTTTCACTTTCCCTTTTGGTTGAAAATGCCACATAAAGTTAACCTGAATACGGGATGGGGCAAATAAAATACTACTTTTTCGAAGGTTTGTCCTTGAGATTTAATGATTGTCATAGCAAATAACATTCGAATTAGAAACTGTCTTCTTTTCAACTTAAATGGTACTTTCATATCATTCGTCACTAAATCTATCCTTGGAATAATAACAGTTTGTCTTCGAACCGGACCTGAATCCTCGACATAAATGAGATGATTTTTCAAATTAGTAACAGTGAATCTAGGGATATTGCAAAGTCCTTTCTTTGTTTTTAAATTTCTTAATGAGATTATTGTAACACCGACTTTAATTTTTAATCGATGATTTGGCAATCCAGATGGTGTCAGAGAGTTTAAAAACTCAGTCGAAAAATTTAATTGCTCCTGTAAGTCATCACTAACAATAGAATCAATTGAGAGATACTCTCTTTCTCTCATCATACTAAGGATTTCCTCATTTATTTTGAATGTATCCTATTTTTTAAGACAAAGAATCGCTCGATCTGGATTTTTTTCTAATCAGCTTCATCGTGATTCTTTCTCCAAAATTCTCAGTAATCAGAGATTCTTTCGATATAAAATTCTCTGGGATTTCAATTATATCGTGATCTAATCATCCGTATTCGATAGTTTACTATTTCCAAGTTGCATTAAACAATTTGCAAATCCTTTTTCCTTTGCTATTCTCATATTTTGTTGTAGTTTAATATGAATTACATTCCTCCATATAGAATTGTATTTTACAGTGGATTCAATTATAGTTGCTTTGTTTAGCTATCTGGAAAAAAAGTGTTTTTCTCATCTGTACGCATCCAAGTATGTCGCACGCGTCTTGCGCTATTTGAAAATAAAGTGTTTTTCTCGTCTGTACGCATCCAAATATGTCGAATGCGTCTTGCGCTATCTGGAAAAAAAGTGTTTTTCTCGTCTGTACGCATCCAAGTATGTCGCATGCGTCTTGCGCTATTTGAAAATAAAGTGTTTATCTCGTCAGTACGCATCCAAGTATGTCGAATGCGACTTGTGCTATCTGGAAAAAAGTGTTTTTCTCGTCTGTACGCATCCAAGTATGTCGCATGCGTCTTGCGCTATTTGAAAATAAAGTATTTTCTCGTCAGTACGCATCCAAGTATGTCGATGCGACTTGCGCTATCTGGAAAAAATTGTTTTTCTCGTCTGTACGCATCCAAGTATGTCGCATGCGTCTTGCGCTATTTGAAAATAAAGTGTTTATCTCGTCAGTACGCATCCAAATAGGTCTTATGGTCGGACGCTATCTGGAAAAAAAGTGTTTTTTCTCGTCTGTACGCATCCAAGTATGTCGCATGCGACTTGCGCTATTTGAAAATAAAGTGTTTTTCTCGTCAGTACGCATCCAAATATGTCTTATGGTCTTGCGCTATCTGGAAAAAAAGTGTTTTTCTCATCTGTACGCATCCAAGTATGTCGCATGCGACTTGCGCTATCTGGAAAAAAATTGTTTTTCTCGTCTGTACGCATCCAAGTATGTCGCATGCGTCTTGCGCTATTTGAAAATAAAGTGTTTATCTCGTCAGTACGCATCCAAATAGGTCTTATGGTCGGACGCTATCTGGAAAAAAAGTGTTTTTCTCGTCTGTACGCATCCAAGTATGTCGCATGCGACTTGCGCTATTTGAAAATAAAGTGTTTTTCTCGTCTGTACGCATCCAAATATGTCGAATGCGTCTTGTGCTATCTGGAAAAAAAGTGTTTTTCTCGTCTGTACGCATCCAAGTATGTCGCATGCGTCTTGCGCTATTTGAAAATAAAGTGTTTTTCTCGTCTGTACGCATCCAAGTATGTCGCATGCGTCTTGCGCTATTTGAAAATAAAGTGTTTATCTCGTTAGTACGCATCCAAATAGATCTTATAGTCGGACGCTATCTGGAAAAAAGTGTTTTTCTCGTCTGTACGCATCCAATTATGTCGAATGCGACTTGCGCTATTTGAAAATAAAGTGTTTTTCTCGTCTGTACGCATCCAAGTATGCCGAATGCGACTTGTGCTATCTGGAAAAAAAGTATTTTTCTTATCTGTACGCATCCAAGTATGTCGCATGCGTCTTGCGCTATTTGAAAATAAAGTGTTTATCTCGTCAGTATGCATCCAAATAGGTCTTATGGTCGGACGCTATCTGGAAAAAAAGTGTTTTTCTCGTCTGTACGCATCCAAGTATGTCGCATGCGACATGCGCTATTTGAAAATAAAGTGTTTATCTCGTCAGTACGCATCCAAATAGGTCTTATGGTCGGACGCTATCTGAAAAAAAATTGTTTTTCTCGTCTGTACGCATCCAAGTATGTCGCATGCGACTTGCGCTATTTGAAAATAAAGTGTTTATCTCGTCAGTACGCATCCAAATAGGTTTTATGGTCGGACGCTATCTGGAAAAAAAGTGTTTTTCTCATCTGTACGCATCCAAGTATGTCGCTCGCGTCTTGCGCTATTTGAAAATAAAGTGTTTTTCTCGTCTGTACGCATCCAAGTATGTCGCATGCGTCTTGCGCTATTTGAAAATAAATTGTTTATCTCGTCAGTACGCATCCAAATATGTTTTATGGTCGGACGCTATCTGGAAAAAAAGTGTTTTTCTCATCTGTTCGCATCCAAGTATGTCGCTCGCGTCATGCGCTATTTGAAAATAAAGTGTTTTTCTCGTCTGTACGCGCATCCAAGTATGTCGAATGCGATTTGTGCTAACTGGAAAAAAAGATTTGATATTACATTTTGTTGAAATTTCATCAAAACTAAAGTATTGGATTTTCAAATTCGTCTGGTCTTTCATTCGTATAATCACTTTTAAACCATGAATATTTAAATAAGTTTTGATATCGTAAAGATGACAATTGATTATATATCAAAGATTGTAATTTTATTATATTATTTCGTTCATGTAAATTTATATTACTTTCCAACAGTAAAACTATATCTGAAAATCTTTTAGCAAAATTTTTCCAAATTCTGAATCCATAAACATCTAATGGTTGTATTTTTCCTGTAGTTCCTTTCGGTATTATCATAGTAGTAATATGTGTTCCTGGAGAAAAAATAAGGAATTGTTAAATGCAAACTTACATATTTTTCCTTAGAAACAACTATATGTTTTCTTTACACCAATTGATTTCTCTCATTATTTTGTACATAAAAGTATTAAGGTAAGATAATTGAA
>JAPIVC010000757.1:0-39100 GCA_030586385.1 Camponotus fellah | reverse complement strand
AGCACACCCTGATGATATCCAAGGATTACAATAATGAGCGGAGCACTTGACGGAGATTTGCAGAAGGGCGAACGTTCTAGATTTCAGCGCCCACACGTCTCTTACAGCGGTACAATTTTTACTACCTCAGCTCGGGAAGGAAGACGGAAGTCAGAGCTCGCGAATTCTTGTCGGCCAATGATTGATCGCCAGCGCGATCAATCGACCGCGATATATTGGTTAATCAGGATCCTGCGAAAAACAAAGCTAACGACATCCGATGCGGGGCGGAGCGTTCGATGTTCGGAGTACCAAGCAAGGGTGGCGCCAGCATTATCGAATTGATTCTGGATTCGCGAGAGCTAAACAGCGGCGCGGAATCACGCACGAAACACGGGACTAATAGGCTCTCTGTCTTGTAATTCGAACAAGACGGAACATACCGCCCGCCTCGGATAGGATATCCGAACAATTTAAATTGGACTGACTCCGCCCGCCGTGACGAGATTGACTGATGCATGAGTGCGCAACTTGGCATGACATTTATTTACATTTATAACAACTTACAACGAAACTCGACAACTAAAATTAATCGTTCAGTGTATAAGCGGAGTTTCATCGTGGAATGTCATTCGAAGACTCATGGGTAAGATTGACATCAATCGGTAGAAAGCACAAGTTTGTAATGGCTCGCTTATATTTTGAGCGAGCTGTTTTGACAGTAACTACCCGAACTCATCGTCTCCAGAATAGCATTCCTCGATCCTCCCGAGCTCCCAGGCGCAGGGAGGCGCTAGCGGATTGCGTAACAGTACTAGGCGCCCTACCCGGACTAATTTTTGCACTTCACGCCACTTTGGACGTTGTTGCAACGTGTGCAGATAGTCCTGCGACTATTGCTTCCACAAATTATCGCGCATTTGACGGATGAGTTGCCATCGGGTAAGACGTGTTTCCTTTTCACTGAGTAAAGACTCTTCGGGTTTGCTCATAAGCGAGGAGCTAATTAGAAAGTGGCTCGGAGTGAGCGCGTTATAATCATCGTAATTCTCCGACATCTGACCGAGCGGCCGTGAGTTTAAGCACGCTTCGACTTTACATAATAATGTGCTCATCTCCTCGATAGTGAGCGTATGAGCGCCGATTACGCGCTTTAGATGAAACTTAACGCTCCGAACGCAGGCCTCCCATAATCCATCGAAATGTGGAGAGGATGGAGGAATGAATCTCCATTTGATTCCTCTTTCAGCGAATTTGTTTAAGAGATTCGGATCGTGAATGGCCATACGCCACGCGATTGCGAGTTCGCGTTGAGCGCCCTGAAAATTCGTTGCGTTGTCCGAATACATAGCGATAGGAATACCTCGACAAGCACAGAACCGATCAAAGGCGGACAAGAAAGTGGACGTCGATAAGTCGTCCACCAACTCAAGATGAATCGCTTTGACGGTCATACAGATAAATATCGCGATATACGCTTTTCGCGATTTGTATCCTCATCCAGGCGTCAATCGTATTTGAATAGGACCGGCATAATCGACTCCACAGTGAGAAAAGACGCGAGCAACAGGGCGAACTCGACAATCCGGAAGATTGCTCATCAATTCGTGAACGACTGTTGCTTTCTCACGAGTGCAGGCGATGCAACGGTAAAGGACTGAACATACGGTTTGGCGAGCGCATAATAACCAAAATTCTTCGCGAAGAATTTATTGACAGCGTTAATCGCGGTCCAGCGTGCAGAGCTTGTAAATGAATGTGACGTATAAGAGACGAGACCAATGGATGCGATGCGAGCACGATTGGATGCTTCGTTTTTTCTGCGAGTTCGGAATGGCAAAGCCGGCCGCCGACTCTTACTAAATCATCATTGTCAACAAACGGATTTAAGGAAACTAGTTTGCTACCCTTTTGCACGGGCTAACCGCCTTTTAGAAGTAACAGCTCTTTCGAAAACAGCTGTAGTTGAATATACTTCAACCAAAATTTTCGCGCGGAGTCGATTTCATCCGGTTCTAGCGATAGCGAGACTTCGGTGACTTTCACCTGAGCTTCGTGGTTTGCCAGTTGCTGTAACCGGCGAGACCGAATGCGTTGCGTGAATCGAATTACATATGCGGTGACTCGAAGTAATTTCGTTCACGAAGAAAACCGCGTCATCAATTCCCATTCGTTGGGTGTTTGAGGGAGATGTACATGAACGCGCACGTCCGGCAGCGATTCTGCTGATGCAGAGACAGTTTCCTCTGGCCATTGAGTCGATGACAATTTAAGCCACGCGGAGCCCTGTCACCATAATGACTGCTCTCCTATGTTGGCTGGACTGACTTCTCGTGACGCGAGATCTGCAGGATTTTGCTCTGAGGCAACGTGATGCCATATTGCGTCCGGAAGTTAACTTTGAACCTCATGGACCCTATTGGCCACGAAAACCTTCCAACGAGATGGAGATTGTTTGAGCCACGCTAATGCGACTGTGGAGTCTGTCCAACAGTGACAAATCATTGAAGGAGTAGAGATCGCACGAATACAATTAAGCGAGCTAATAATACCGTCGCGCACAGTTCCAACCGTAATAGGTTTGAGTGGAGCTACTCTGGATTTCGCACTTATCAATGTGATTTTGACTGAGCCATCGAGTTTGATCAGTTTTAAATAAACTACAGCCCCATACGCGGCAGTAGACGCGTCAGCAAACCCATGAATTTTCGCTGAAGCGGTATCGGACCCGTATTCGGTCCATCTCGAAATTGAAACCGCTCGCAGAGTTGATAGGCGCGCATAGAAGTTACGCCATACGGCAAACAGCTTCTCGGGAAGCACAGCATCCCACTTACACCGCGACGCCCACAATTTCTGTAGAACAATTTTTGTGGTTATAACGACGGGGGCTAGCCACCCGAGTGGATCAAATATGGCAGCGATTGTAGATAAAACAGCGTTTTGTCGCAGGAACATCGTTCAACAGCGATATCTCAAAGTGGAAAGCGTCAGAGTATGGATTCCATTTGAGACCCAGGACTTTGAGAGAATCATCCGTTCGAAGGATCTTGGATTGCGCGAGACCGTGATCATTAGGATCGATGTCAGCAAGTAACAAATGATTGTTGTTTGCCCACTTGCAAAGTTGAAAGCCTGCTCTATTGAGTAAGGACACAAGTTGATCCTTTGTCTGACGAGCGAGCGGTAAATCATCCGCGCCAAAAACGCAATCATCAACATAAGTGTTATGTTGCAGAACTGGCACCGCGAGAGGAAAGGCATCGCCGTCATCGACAACGAGTTGGTTTAAGACGCGAAGAGCCAAATAAGGCGCGCTTGCGGTACCGTAAGTCACAGTTAGCAACTGATAGTCTTCGATCGAAGCGTCGACATCGGATCGCTAAAGAATCCGTTGATAATCGACGCCGCGTTGATCAACTAAAATTTGCCTATACATCTTGGCAATATCCGCTGTATAGACATAGCGGAATTGTCGTAAGAATCGATGGCAAGTCAATTTGTAACTTAGGATCGATCATAAGACGGTTGTTTAGCGACAATCCATTTGAAGTAGGCGATGATGCATTAAATATGACACGCAGATGTGTCGTGGCACTGTTCTCGTATGACCGTATGATGAGGAATGTAAACAATCTGATCAGAGGAGTGACGCGGAGATGGTACCTTCCTCATGTGGCCCAACTGTTCATACTCTTGTAAGAATGCGTGATATTCGGCAGCCTATTCAGGTCGTGCCTTTAAACGACACTCTGCACGAGTATACATAGCGAGAGCCGTCGGCCGTGATTCACCGAGGCTCAATGGAGGATTCGTTTTGAACGGAAGCCGAACAATATATCTCCCAGTCGGAGATCGAGTATGAGTAGATGCGAAGTATTTCTCACATATCCTCCGGGGCGATATGATTCTGACGAGGGAGCTCTTCAATCTCCCAAAAACACTTCAATTGTATATTGAGGTCAGCATGCATTGTGCAGTGATGCGTCGATAAAGAAATGGATGCGGACTCTGGCTGCGTCGGCATAGGTCCGGAGAGAATCCACCCGAAAATGGAATTTTGCGCGACAGGTTCCTGGAGATCGCGATCGAATGCCTGGTCTAAGTATTGATCCGTAAAGGTCAGCACCGATAATGATATCGATAGGTTCCGAGCCCGTCGGATCGACATCGGCCAGTTTGAGCGGGCGCAGATATTCTAACTCTGCGAGAGATTCCACTCGCTGTGGAATATAATTTGTAAGTGACTTTAATATTAACGCTGTCACTGACAACACGAGACCTGACATATCGCGAAACGAAACGTCAATCCGCGCTGCTTGTTTAGCGACGGAAGCTGCGCCACCGACGCCCGTAGATACCGAAATACGAGAGCGAAGTCGCAAGCGTTGCGCTAATCGCTCTGAAATAAGCGTTGTGATTGAGCCTTGGTCCAATAATGCACGAACGACATCCTTAGTGCCGGTCGCGCTACTAAACGCGATCCAAACAGTCGCGAGCAAAATGCTCGTTTTAGAAAAGTTAACATGTGAAACGACGTGTGTATTTATCGAAACGGATTCATCCGCCTTCGAGATGCTCGCGGTTGGAGAACCTTTTTTGTCAACGTTACTCGTTTCGAACTCGTGGAGAAGAGTGTGATGCTTCTGTTGACACTGTCGACCCGCATGCTTGTACTGACAATTCTTTCAATTATGTTTGGTACTCAGACAATTGTAACAGCAACGAATTTTCTGAGCCAACTCTCGTCGTTCGGTAATCGATTTATTTCGAAATTCCAGACACGTGAATAATAAATGCGGCTTCTGACAAACGGGACATTTCATTGCACTTGCATTTGTTACATGACTTTGCACCGATAGCTGGTTCGAATTCTTATCTTTACTTAAAGGCAGAATATTCTCAAATGCGCGGATATGCGATGCTAAAAACTGTTCGAAACTGTCGAACGTGGGATATTCGGTTGTATCTCCGAGCTGCAATTCCCACGCCTTATGAGTTGCTTTATCGAATTTTTAAACTAGCAAGTATACGAGGATGTCGTCCCATTTATCGACAGCACGTCCGAGATGTTTTAAAGCTTTAATTGCAACATTAGCTTTATCTCGCAAAGCGGAAAGTGCGACAGCGGATTCGGAATTAATTTGCGGTAGCGATATCAACGCGTGAATATGCTCATGCACCAATCGTCTTTTATTATCGTAGCGCGCAATTAACAGGTCCCAGGCGACCTTGAAATTCGAGTCGACTAACGCGAGATTTCGCACAATATCGAATGCGTCGCCTTTCACGCAAGAATGTAAATATTGTAAGCGGTTTACATTTACAAGATCGCTGTTATCGATTATCAATGCTTTGAACTGATCGCGAAACGATTCCCATTCGCTGAAATCGCCCGAAAATTTCGGCAAGCTTATATGCGGAAGTTGAAACGCTGAACGCGATGACATGAATACGTTTTGACGTTGGTTTACGATGGATGAAGCATCTGGAGTGGATGTTGCTTGCAGTTCCAGTTGCGCTTCCCATTCTGCCATATAATCGGAGGCGGCATAATACGCTGCCTCACAGGCGGCGAATGTCCTCGGTGAAATATTTGTGGGTAGCGACGAAGTCTTCAGTGGCGAGAGCAAGCACCTTAGCATGCGTATGCTCGTATCGAGCATAATCATCCTTCAATTTTTGCAGGCGGTTGCGCACGATTCCATACGTGAAATTGTCTTTCCCGATCTTTTTGAAGTTCTCCAATGCGCGGGTAATCGATTTGAGCGTTATCTTTTGCTCGGCTAATAGCCCTTCCATCATCGGTAAAAGGGTTAACTGCGATACTGAATAAATATAAGTACGATTGCTCGTACTTGTGCACTGTGTTCCGATCGTGAGGGTTCCGCGGAATGCGTGTCACTGTCGCGATGATCCGCGAAATGATTGTCACTGTCGTGCGCCGATCCGGCTCGAAGGACCAAAATTATGTGTGAGAATGCGGCAGATTCTCTCCCGATTGGGAGACGGCGCGACAGGGGGATTAATTAGACCACGCACCGAAGTTCAGACAACACAGGCTTTATTCACGACAGCGTCAATATAAAGATTATACAAAACAGCACCGGGCCACGTTGGCATGACAATGGCGAGAATGCTCCCTGCGAACGATCACGAACGAAGGCCACACAACAACGACACGACACCCTGATGATATCCAAGGATTACAATAATGAGCGGAGCACTTGACGGAGATTTGCAGAAGGGCGACCGTTCTAGATTTCAGCGCCCACACGTCTCTTACAGCGGTACAATTTTTACTACCTCGGCTCGGGAAGGAAGACGGAAGTCAGAGCTCGCGAATTCTTGTCGGCTAATGATTGATCGCCAGCGCGATCAATCGACCACGATATTGATTAATCGACAGGATCCTGCGGAAAACGAAGCTAACGACATCCGGTGCGGGGCGGAGCGTTCGATGTTCGGAGTACCAAGCAAGGGCGCCAGCATTATCGAATTGATTTTGGATTCGCGAGAGCTAAACAGCGGCGCGGAATCACGCACGAAACACGGGACTAATAGGCTCTCCGTCTTGTAATTCGAACAAGACGGAACATCTTCTAACATTTATGTTAAGACAGAGATTTTGTTTTAAGAGCTCTCATCAGATGATATAGTGGATTTCTCTTCATCATCAGTGCATTTAAAAGATTCCTTTTCAAATTTCTTAAACCTTAAAGAAAATAAACTTTTAAATACAGTTATTTGAAATTAAATACCTCTTAGTCACTAATATAATAAACACTTACGTAGATCTCGATAATCTGAGCTTAGCATTTATTAGCCATCTGCTAATTATTGGCTTTATTGTTATTAAATCTTCATTTGGCCATCAACGTCTTACTGCTCCTAAAATATATGACATAGAATCACATAGAATCTAAAACTAGTTAATGTATAAAAACATTTAGAAGAACTAACTTATAATTTCCTTAAGTATATGTAAATTACGAAAACATTCTTTTTTTCCGTCTCAACTAAATTCAGTGGCCACACTATCAGTTAAAATGTTTTTAAGTATGTTTGTGGTCATTTCTTTATAGTCTCTTCCTTCAATTGAAGTAAAATAATGTAATAAATTAACTATAAAAACAAATATAATATTTAAATAAATATCTTATTATTAAATTACTATACTTAAAAGATAAATAATAATAAAATATAACAATTAAATAACTATATTTAGAAGATAATTAATAATAAAAAATGGTTTCTACATTATTAAATTGTATTATAAAATGTACTATATATAATAATAATATATTATTTCGATTATAATAGACATAAACATAAAGTTACTCGAAATTTCAATTTTATAAAGCAATATTACTTTTGCAATATTTCAAAGAAAAAACAAGAAATAAAAAAGCTGATATGTCCGCGAAATTCGAACTTTCGTCTTTGCGACTTATACTCAAAGAAAAGTACACTCACCAATAGAGAAGATCTTATTCCTGGAAAATCCTTACTTTGGTTATCTCCATACACGGGGTTTGCACTTTCACTTGACTTTTTTTATTATACAGGGTGATTCTAAATAACCTTATGTTTTTGAAAAAACATAATCTTGATCGAATTCTAAGATGATTTTTCCTTTGCCAAAATTTCGTGCAAAGTATAGTTTTTGAATTATTAAGAGAAATGTTTTACTTATTACGGGTCGGATAAAAGAGGTATGCAAGGGCGGCGCAACTGACGCGAGCGCTCAGCGTGGGGCGTCTTCGGCGATCAGTTGGTCACTATATTGTACACGGACATACATGCGAATACATACATTCTCTCTCTCTCTCTCTCTCTCTCTTCTCTCTCCTATTCACTCACTTACCCGTTGTTTTTTTTTTTTTTTTACGAGAAGGGAAAATGCATTTTATGCATACTCACCGCTCGGTCCGGTGAGTTATGTGGGACTCGAGTACCAAGTCTAATTACCAACTCGGTACTCCCTACCCACTAAAAACCCATCTCTCTTTCGCTAATTTTCTTAACACTGTTTATTTGACATCCAGAGATTTGTTTTCACACAACATCAAAGAATAGTTATTATTACCTTGTTCGATGTTTTATGCATTATTGCTGTAATTTATTGAGAAATAAATATTCCGATAGATCGTACTTTCACTCAAATTTAACGTAGATCACGTTACAAAAGACAGAGATCCACACTAAATAATTAATCGAAAGTTTTTATAAACTGTACTCTTTTATAAACTTCAGCGTAAGCACATTTATTCACTCACTCGATAAAATGAGAATTTACTAAACTATTACTATCTCTATCATTAATCACTATCAATCACTGCCGAATAATCATCATTAGCAATTAAAAATCCCTCGATAAAAGAAATACGCGAACACACACATTATTACACGACGTGACGACGCAATAACGCGACAACGCGACGATATTTATTTCGGTAGCAAACAGTTGTAGTTAGGTTACGGCAGGTTAAGGTACTAACAGCGCTGCCGAACGTAATCATGTGTTTGACCGAAGAACGCGGCCAACATACAATATTAAACGTTTAACGCGCGTATAATATTATTATTATCATACGATATACATACATCATATGATATTCAAAATTAATTTAAGAATAAATAAATGTTTTTAAAATATTGAATATTTTACTATTAATATTAAATATTATATTTAATAATATTTAATAATAAATATTATATTTAATATCAATAATAATATTTAATTTATTTATAAATAAATATAATTATTAAATATAATTATTATTAAATATAATTATTAAATATTTATTTAACTATTATCATGAAAAATAAATATAAAAAAAATATATTAATTATTTGCAGCGCGTCTTGATTCTTCTCTTGGCTTTTTCTTACGCTTTTTTGAAAACGAAAGAAGATTCCACGTTTAAAAATGTTGGTCGCTCTGAAAAGAGCGAATTATTTTGATCGCCTTAAAAAGGGCGGATTGTTTTTCCATTTACAATAAATGTTCGAAATGGCCTCCATCCATCCGAACGCAAGTTCTCATGCGTTTCATTAAATTTCTTTGGACATTTGAGAGTACATCTTCTTCGATAGACCATATGGCATATCTCAATCTGGTTTCTAAATCCTCCATGTCTTCAGGAAGTGTTTTATAAATTATTTCCTTGCAGTATCCCCAAAGGAAAAAATCCAGTGGATTGAGATCCGGGGATCTTGGAGGCCAACGTATCGGACCATATCTACCTATCCACCGTCCAGGAAACTCGTTATTTAAATAATTTGTCACAATTCTGGCATTGTGAGGGCCAGCACCGTCTTGTTGGAATATAATTTTGTTTCTATCCAATAACGGCATTTCTTCCAAAAAATCTGGTTGATCATTTTTTAATAAATCAATGTATGCTGCGCTGGTTAGAATGTCCGGGAGAATGATTGGGCCTAGTATTTCAGTCCCCATGATTCCAGCCCAGACGTTGAGCTTCCAACGAATCTGGAAATTCCTGATTCGCGTAACTCGGGGATTTCCATCGCTCCACAAATGCATATTATGCGAATTAAATATTCCTTCTCGCGTAAATAGCGATTCATCGCTAAATATTATACGAGAAAGGAATCTGGGATCTCTATCTATCCTTCTCAGAAAATTTTCGCAAAATCTTCTTCTTACAGGATAATCTTCTGGTCGTAATTGTTGTACGCGAGTATAGTGAAATGCGTGCAATTTTTCTTCTCATAATATTCTCTGTACCGTTGAATACGATAAATTGTGCTCTCGAGCGATAATCCGAATACTTGTTTCGGATTCTTGCTCGATAGCGCGAATAACCGTTTCAGTGTTTCGCAAATTTCTTGCGTTACGATTTCTCCCAACATCATGTTTGTTTGGAAGAACATTGCCCGTCTCGTATAATCTTTGAGCTGCTCCAAGGATGACAGCAGCCGACGGATGTCTCGCTCGATTTGGGTATAATTCGGCGTATCTTATTGCCGCAGCGTTCTGATGCCCATGACACTCACCGAGTGCCATTAGCATATCATAATATTCTTCATTTGTATATCTTGCCATCTTGACGCTTCTAATGCTCGAAGGGTTATTGATTGCAGCATCGATCGCCTTATCATATTTATACGATCCTCGCGGGAGGTCCATGTCCCCTCCGCGCCTCCCGCGACCAATCCGCAACATGCGAAACGCGACTCGCGGCTGGAATCATGGGGACTGAAATACTAGGCCCAATCATTCTCCCGGACATTCTAACCAGCGCAGCATACATTGATTTATTAAAAAATGATCTACCAGATTTTTTGGAAGAAGTGCCGTTATTGGATAGAAACAAAATTATATTCCAACGGTACTGGTCCTCACAATGCTAGAATTGTGACAAATTTTTTAAATAACGAGTTTCCTGGACGGTGGATAGGCAGATATGGTCCGATACGTTGGTCTCCAAGATTCCCGGATCTCAATTCACTGGATTTTTTCCTTTGGGGATACTGCAAGGAAATAATTTATAAAACGCTCCCTGAAGACATGGAGGATTTAGAAACCAGATTGAGATATGCCATATGGTCTATCGAAGAAGATGTACTCTCAAATGTCCAAAGAAATTTAATGAAACGCATGAGAGCTTGCGTTCGGATGGATGGAGGCCATTTCGAACATTTATTGTAAATGGAAAAACAATCCGCCCTTTTTAAGGCGATCAAAATAATTCGCTCTTTTCAGAGCGACCAACATTTTTAAACGTGGAATCTTCTTTCGTTTTCAAAAAAGCGTAAGAAAAAGCCAAGAGAAGAATCAAGACGCGCTGCAAACAATTAATATATTTTTTTATATTTATTTTTCATGATAATAGTTAAATAAATATTTAATAATTATATTTAATAATAATTATATTTAATAATTATATTTATTTATAAATAAATTAAATATTATTATTGATATTAAATATAATATTTATTATTAAATATTATTAAATATAATATTTAATATTAATAGTAAAATATTCAATATTTTAAAAACATTTATTTATTCTTAAATTAATTTTGAATATCATATGATGTATGTATATCATATGATAATAATAATATTATACGCGCGTTAAACGTTTAATATTGTATGTTGGCCGCGTTCTTCGGTCAAACACATGATTACGTTCGGCAGCGCTGTTAGTACCTTAACCTGCCGTAACCTAACTACAGCTGTTTGCTACCGCCGAATAAATATCGTCGCGTTGTCGCGTTATTGCGTCGTCACGTCGTGTAATAATGTGTGTGTCCGCGTATTTCTTTTATCGAGGGATTTTTAATTGCTAATGATGATTATTCGGCAGTGATTGATAGTGATTAATGATAGAGATAGTAATAGTTTAGTAAATTCTCGTTTTATCGAGTGAGTGAATAAATGTGGTTACGCTGAAGTTTATAAAAGAGTACAGTTTATAAAAACTTTCGATTAATTATTTAGTGTGGATATCTCTGTCTTTTGTAACGTGATCTACGTTAAATTTGAGTGAAAGTGCGATCTATCGGAATATTTATTTCTCAAGAAACTACAGCAATAATTAGCAGAAATCATCGAACAAGGTAACAATAATTATTCTTTGGCGTTGTGTCAAAACAGATCTTGGGAAGTCAGATAGTGTCTCATTCGTAAAAAGAGATGGGTTTTTAGTGGGTAGGGAGTACCGAGTTGGTAATTAGACTTGGTCCCACATAACTCACCGGACCGAGCGGTGAGTATGCATAAAATGCATTTTCCCCTCTCGTAAAAAAAAAAAACAATGGGTAAGTGAGTGAATGAGAGAGAGAGAGAGAGAGAGAAGAGAGAATGTATGTATTCGCATGTATGTCCGTGTACAATATAGCGACCAGCTGATCGCCGAAGACGCCCCGCGTGAGCGCCCGCGTCTGACGGTCAGTTGCGCCGCCCTTGCATACCTCTTTTATCCGACCCGTAATAAGTAAAACATTTCTCTTAATAATTCAAAAACTATGCTTTGCACGAAATTTTGGCAAAGGAAAAATCGTCTTAGAATTCGATCAAGATTATGTTTTTTCAAAAACATAAGGTTATTAAGAATCACCCTGTATATACACAGCCACGGTTTTATGATAATAACCGATAAATGACGCAACACTGCGACAAGAGAGGATCATGATCGAACAGTGATTGTGTCAAATATAACTTGCGCAATGAGAGGGGGAGAGCCAATCATGTGGCTGCTCATGTGTGTGCAGCGCCGGCTCTCGTAATACACGGTGCGACGCATCATAATCAAAATGCGTGCGGTATTCGAATCATTGTTCATCCGAAACCATTAATAACGCAAATTCCTTTTACAATAAAAATTTTCTCTCGTCTCGAAAGGGAAGTACGCCAGGATTTTCATTGTTTTGCAAAATTTTCATTGTTTATTTTTATTTTAATTAATTTGTATGTAAAAATCTTTCATGAACATCGTATAACCGTTTCAAATGTTACGTTTCCACGTTATGTTTCTTAGATGTTTTAGTGACGTTTCAGTATAACTTAAAAACTGTTTTGAAACTTTAAAACATTTCTGCAACATTTCTGTCGAGTTTTGTGCTGTGTGGGCGATATTAAACACTGGAAAGCAACAGAATTTAGAAATTTCCTTTTATATACAGGGTGATTCAAAATAAGTATAGTGTTCGTGAAATGACACACTCTTGAGTCAATTCTAAATTGATTTTTCCTTTAGCAAAATTTCGTCCGACGCTTAGTTTTCGAATTATTAAAAGAAGTAAATAACTTATAACAGGTCGGATACAAAAGGCAGGCAAGGGTGGCGCGAGTCACCGTCAGACGCGGGTGCTTACGCGGAGCGATCGCTGCGATCAGCTGATCGCTACATACACACACAAACACACACGCGAATACATAATTCTCATTCTCTCTCTCTCTCTCTCTCTCTCCCTCATTTGCTTATTATTACTCTTATTAAAATTATTATTTATTTTTTATTGTTACACATTTTCACTTAAATTATTTTCTTATTCTATTGTACCGTTTTTTTTTTACGAGAGAAGGGAAAATGCATTTTATGCATACTCACCGGGCGATCCGGTGAATTATGTGGGACTCGAGTACCAAGACGAATTACCAACTCGGTACTCCATACCCACAAAAACCTCTCTCTTTCGCTAATTTTCTTTAACACTGTTTATTTGACATCCAGAAATTTGTTTTCACACAACATCAAAGAATAGTTATTATTACCTTGTTCGATGTTTTATGATTGTTGTAATTTATTGAGAAATAAATTTTCCAATAGATCGTACTTTCACTCAAATTGAACGTAGATATCACGTTCTAAAGAACAGAGATCCACACTAAATAATTAATCGAAAATTCTTTTTTCTTTTATAAACTGTATTCTTATATAAATTTCAAATCACATTCATTCACTCATTCGATAAGACGAGAAATTTATCAATGACTCTATCACTAATCACTATCAATCACTATCGAATAATCACTGTTGGCAATTAAAAATCACTCGATTAAAGAAAGACACAACGTTATTACGACGTGACGAAGCGACAACGCGACGATATTTACCCGGGATAACAAACAGTTTTTGGTTAGGCTAGGTTGCGATAGGTTAAGGTACTAACAGCGCTGTCGAACGTGAACACGTGCTTGAATGAAGACGCGACAATTTAGCGTATAATATTATTATCATATGATATTTATACATCGTATGAGATTTGTTTTAAAATTAATTAGAATAAATAAATGTTTAATACTTTCACTGTTAATGTTAAATATTATTTATTATTAATATTAAATATTATTATTAAATATTCTTAAATATTATTATTAACATTAAATATTTATTTATTATTATTAAATAGTATTATTAATATTATAAATATTTATTTATTATTATTAAATATTTATTAAACTGTTGAAAATCATTAATAATATGAAAACAATATGAAAAAATATCATTAAATTCAGAGCAATATTTCTGAACATTTGGAACATTTTCTTACGTTTTTAAAACCATAAGAAAAAGTCAAGAGAGATTGAAACACCAGAATTTAATGATATTTTTTCATATTATTTTCATATTATTATTGATTTTCAACAGTTTAATAAATATTTAATAATAATAAATAAATAAATTTAATATTAATAATAATATTTAATAATAATAAATAAATATTTAATATTAATAATACTATTTAATAATAATAAATAAATATTTAATGTTAATAATAATATTTAAGAATATTTAATAATAATATTTAATATTAATAATAAATAATATTTAACATTAACAGTGAAAGTATTAAACATTTATTTATTCTAATTAATTTTAAAACAAATCTCATACGATGTATAAATATATATGATAATAATTATCATATGATAATAATTATACGCTAAATTGTCGCGTCTTCAATCAAGCACATGATCACGTTCGACAGCGCTGTTAGTATCTTAACCTACCGCAACCTAGCCTAACCAAAAACTGTTTGCTGTCGCCGGATAAATATCGTCGCGTTGTCGCATCATCACGTCGTAATAACGTTGTGTCTTTCTTTAATCGAGTGATTTTTAATTGCCAACAGTGATTATTCGATAGTGATTGATAGTGATTAATGATAGAGTCATTGATAAATTTCTCGTCTTATCGAGTGAGTGAATGAATGTGATTTGAAGTTTATACAAGAATACAGTTTATAAAAAAAAAAAGAATTTTCGATTAATTATTTAGTGTGGATCTCTGTTCTTTAGAACGTGATATCTACGTTCAATTTGAGTGAAAGTACGATCTATTGGAAAATTTATTTCTCAATAAATTACAATAATCATAAAACATCGAACAAGATAATAATAATTATTCTTTGGTGTTGTGTGAAAACAAATTTCTGGATGTCAAATAAACAGTGTTAGAGAAAATTAGCGAAAGAGAGGGGTTTTTAGTGGATAAAGAGTACCGAGTTGGTAATTCGACTTGGTATTCGAGTCCCACATAACTCACCGGATCGCCCGGTGAGTATGCATAAAATGAATTTTCCCCTCTCTCGTAAAGAAAAAAACGTACAATAAAATAAGAAAATAATTTAAGTGAAAATGTGTAACAATAAAAAATAAATAATAATTTTAGTAAGAGTAATAATAAGCAAATGAGAGAGAGAGAGAGAGAGAGAATGAGAATTATGTATTCGCATGTGTGTGTGTGTGTATGTTGCGACCAGCTGATCGCAGCGATCGCCCCGCGTAAGCACCCGCGTCTGACGGTGACTCGCGCCACCCTTGCCTGCCTTTTGTATCCGACCTGTTATAAGTTAATTACTTCTTTTAATAATTCGAAAATTAAGCGTCGGACGAAATTTTGCTAAAGGAAAAATCGTCTTAGAAAATTGACTCAAGAATGTGTCATTTCACGGACACTATACTTATTTTGAATCATCCTGTATAGGACCTACAATATTACGTCATGTATTAAAAAAAGATATATATTATAATTTTCTCACACTGCATGCAGCTATGATAATTGTTACATGTCCAAACTTTTGTCAAGGATACTTATTAAATTTTGCTGAAGCTTTATTTCATAATTTTGTCACGTCTTTTCAAGCATTATATGGTAAAGAATATGTATCACATAATATTCATAATTTGTTACATTTATGTTCTGATGTTAGAAGATTTGGTGCCGTAGATAATTTCAGCGCCTTTCGTTTTGAAAATTTTATGACAAGTATTAAAATACAATTGAGAAAAAATGAGAAACCACTACAACAGTTAATAAAAAGATATAAAGAGGTTGAACATGTATGTATCATTATCATTATTAAAAAATATTTCTAATAATAAAAAATTATATTTATGTAATAACTTACATGAGAATGGGCCAATATGTGATCATCATAATGTTAAATTGCAATATTTACAAATATCTAATGACAAATTTTATATAAATTGTAAAAGTTTTGCTAATAATTGCTGCATTTAAAAAAAATGGAATATGTATTCAAGTTTTGAATATAATCGAAGATAAAAATAGATAATAATATATTTTTTATTGGTAAAAAACTTACATATATTAAAGATGTGTATGATAAACCTTGCAAATCAAGCGAATTTGGCATTAAAGTTATGACTAAAAAACGATAATTTACATTCCTGGCCAATTTCAGAGTTATTATGTAAAGTAAGTTATTATGTAAAGTGGAAAATTAGATATAAAAATGATTCAAACATATTTGCAATATTTCCTTTAAAGCATGTAATTTAACATATGCACATTTAAAAAAATATTTTATGTAAAATATCTTTATATATAAATATCTTTATATATACACAAATACCTTTTTATATATTGCCAAAGAATGAATAACTGTGGCTTTATAATTGTCGAATTTAACGATGGGCTACAATTAATACCGGTAATATGGTTTAATGCCGACAAGCAGACATGCATTTGGCCTAGTCATTATAAAACAAAACTACGAATTAATAAAGCAATAATAAAACAAGAAACACCGCAAAATGAATCAGATTGGAAAGAACTGCCCATAAAAAGAATTTTTGGCGTAGCAGGTAAATAAATTACAACATGCACGATACATACACACATATATTCACGCGTACACATACATGTATCCGTACATATTACTTCTATCATAATTTCTTTGTTTTAAATAAAGAAACTTATGAAAAAGGAATCGAAAAACTAGTCACGGTACAAGATACATCTAATGTTGAAAATAGTGAAATTTCATCTAATGAACTAACAGAAAAACAAAAACAACAATGTCGCAATAATGTAAAAAAAAGGCTTTATTCATTTTCTTCAGATGACGAAAATAAAGAAAATCAAAAAATCCAAAATAAAAAATTACGATTACTTTCTCTTCCGAAATTACAAGACTATGTATTATTAAATAAAAATAAAGAAAATATTGCGCAACATATGTCTAAATACACATTATATGAAGGAACTTCTGTTAATAAAACGAATAGTAACGGTAAATATATAAATACTTTTATTCTATTTATAAATCTATATATTTGTAATCTATATTGTATCTATATATTTGTAAATCTATATACTAATATCTGTACTATCTCTCTTTCTACAGATATTTACAAGCAATGCGTTTCAAACGATTCAGGATTTATTGCTGGAAAAACTATTATTGAGACTGAAGAAGAAAATCATATTTCTAATGGTATGTATCTTGTTACTTCAAATATCTTTTTACATTATAAAAATAATGTAGGTAGATGTAATAAAAATATGTTTCAATATGTGCATAAATTCGTGTGTTAAAGCATTCCTGTTATCTAGCGTACAATATTTACAAGCATATATTCATATATAATATTATTAATTACGTTTAATTTATTAATTAAAATATCTTTTTAGAATTTAAGAAGCAAATTTTATATAAACTAAACATATTTTATATAAACTAGATACAATGCAAAATAAAATAAACTTACTTGAGGAAAAAATATCTAAATGATTAGATTTATTATAAGTCATCAGTTACAATATATATAATGATGAAATACACTGAGCAACAAAATTAGCGCAACAAAAATTTTTATCAAAATTTCACTCAATTTTAAATAATCATAACTCTGCGAAAAATGGTCGTATCAGAAATTTTTTTTTTATTTTAAAGTTTAAAGTCTCTACTTTAAAGTGAATTTGTCATATTTTGATTTCCTCTTTCCTCCCTCCCGCCATCTCCTTAAAAGTGAGGTCATGTTTTATTTTAAAAAGTTTGTATATTTTGACGCGTTCCACGGGGTGCAATACATTTTTCTCACAAACGTTATAAAAATTACCGTAGAATATAAACTTTTCCGCACAAATTAAAAAAAAATTGAAGTCTGTACGATTTTTTTTTGGCGGAGTTATGACATGTCAAAGTTACCCATGCATTTTAGTCTGTTTATGCTGTTACCGCCAGCAATAGCGTTACTCGATGCACACCACGAGGAGGTTGCTGGTCGGATTTTGTGCATCGTATGTGTGTGTGTGTGTGTGTGTGTGTGTGTGTGTGTGTGTGTGTGTGTGTGTGTGTGTGTGTGTGTGTTGGACGGAAGAAATGAGACATATATGCATGGAAGAAATGTGTATGTTATTGCTTAATAATGTGTATGAGTTAACACTACAATGCATATGGCACGAAATTCCTCAAGATGCAACAAGATCCTGCATCAATATGCATGAACGTCTTCAGGAAGTTATTCAAAGACGAGGCGGGAATACACATTATTAAGCAATAACATACATATTTCTTCCGTGCAATATGTTTCATTTCTTATTATAACGAGTGATTTTGCGACTCTCTTTATTGTACGCTTAGTACATGCAAGAGTAATTGTCCGCGCACTAGATCAGATGATTGCGTGCGCGTATGGACGTGTGCGCATGACGACTTACCCCGCGTACACATGTACTGATATCGCACGTTTCTCTCTCTCTCCTCTCCCTCTTCTTTTTTATCTCTCTCTCGTCTCACGATCGAGAATTCTGACTTTTGTTGTCATTATCAATTATTGTCAATTATCAACAATCTTCGAATCGATCATTATTATAAACGACCTTTGAACAGTTATTAAACGATCTCCAATTAATTTTTCTGAAATCGTCAATGAAAAGACAAATAATTTATTGTGCATGAATTTATAATTTAATATAAATTATAATATAAATATAAATTAATTTAAAAATGAGATAGGATAGATAAATATTAATATCATATATTATATATCATAAAAGAATTGAATACAAATTATATATTGAAAAATTTTGATAGTAATAATATGCTAATAATGTCTGCAGAAACGTTTATCTTCATATGAAAATTATAACTTATAATTTATATCCATATACATATATACAGCGTGTTCCACCTAGAAGTGATCTCTTTTAAATTAAAAGATATAGGCCATAACAAAAATATAGGCTTGAATTGAACTTTATTGTGAGTATAATTGATTACAAAATTTATCTGTATTGAAGAACGGAGAAATATGCATTATTTTTTTATAATAACGTTGATATTTTCTGACTCGTGCATTAGAAGTTGACGTATGGCATGTTGTCATTTTCATGATACTCAGTGTGCGAAAAATATAAATGGAAAGCTTATGAATCTATATAATTATGGGATACATTTAATATATATGACACATTGGTATAACCACATAAATGTAAACTTTATAAATAACAAAGTTTTATTTGTAAAATACTTTTTTTACTAAACATAAAATTTTTATAAATCATAAAATAAATAATTTTTAAAACTGTGACTTTTCTATATACATACGTCAACTTCTAATGCACGAGTTAGAAAATATCTACATTATTATAAAAAAATTATGCATACTTCTCCGTTCTTCAATACAGATAAATTTTGTAATCAATTACTATACTCACAATAAAGTTCAGTTCAAGTCATTTCATTTCATATATATTTGTTATGGTCTATCTCTTTTAATTTAAAAGATAAAAGAGGTCACTTCCAAGTGGAACGCGCTGTATATATGTATATGAATATAATTTATAAGTTTTAATTTTTATATGAAGATGAAGGTTTCTGCAGACGTTATTAGCATATTATTATTACCAAATTTTCGATATACAATTTGTTTGTGTTTTCATAATTTTGGAAAAATTTTCATAATTTAAAAAAAATTGCGAAAGATACGACCGCCTGGCGTACACAGCGGGCATGTATCTTGGTACGGCGGGCGCAACGGTCATGTGTTATGTACTATACTCTAATAATACAGGGGAAAGAAAGATTGTCGCCGATCTCGTGTCCTTGGCGAGCGGCGTCATTATATCGCCGTCGATCTCATGTCAGTAGGGAAGGTGGTGACCATCGCTGAAAAAAAATCGCCATTTGGATTTGAATCCTAATCCGCATGATGAGAAGCCCGCTTAGCTGCGCCACTGCAGATTGTACCAATTTTTAATATGTCGTTACTATTATTTATGTTATTTATACATATGACAATTAAAAATCATCCGATTTATGTCTGTTTTGATGTTATTTTTAATCGCAAAAATTTCATTAATCCATTAAAATTTTTTTCAAACCAATAAAATGCTAAAAAAAATTTATTTTTAATTTATAAGATGTTTATATTATAGATAAGTAAGATCCTCACAAGACTGGACGACCTACCAATCTCGCGAGGATCTTATTTTATCTGTAATATAAACATTTTATAACAAAATTAAAACTTTTATTTTGCATTTTATTGGTTTGAAAATAATTTTAATGGATTTTAGATCCAAAAATGACACCAAACACGATATAAATCAAATGATTTTAATTAACTAATTCAATTACGATTATTTTCTAATTAAAAATCATCCGATTTATGTCGTGTTTGATATCATTTTAATCGCAAAAATTTCATTAATCCATTAAAATTATTGGGAAATCGATAAAATGCGAAATAAAAAATTTTATTTTCTGTAGTGAGATGATATATGATATGGAAAACGATAAATAAAGGAATTCTCGCAAACGAGACTTCGAAGCCCTTTAATGTTAGCTATCTCACTTGCTCCTTAAACGTTCTCGCTCTCTCTTTCGGCGACTCTCCGGCATCAAGGATCTTTCCTTATCTCTACAAATATAAACATCTTATTGAATAAAATTTAAAACTTTTATTTCGCATTTTAGCGGATTAAAAATAATTTTAATGGATTAATGAGATTTTTACGATTAAAATGACACCAAACATGACATAAATCGGATGATTTTTAATTATAAAGAGAATCGTAATTATGACAATTAGTTAATTACTAATACTAACCAAACCAATACTAACCAAACACGACATAAATTGGATGATTTTTATTCTTATTCTCGCTTTGATAATGAACGTGGCAACGGCGCACGTGCTCGAAATCGCACGGGCTAGAAAATCGTGATTTGTTTTCAGTTGTTCAGTGTACATACGTCGGCTAAGCTCAACAATACAATAAGCTCAACAAGATAGAACCAGCGACAATGCCGAGATGTAAGTACTTTTATATTCTTTACAATTCTACATATATAGATTTAATATAACAATGTTATAGAATAACATTGTTATATTAAATATATATAAAGTAACATTTTCAGTGGATGTATTATAATTTATGAATCTTATTACGATGCATAAATTATAATGATATACTGAATTATAATTATATACTGATAATGTTGTTATAAAATGTACATTCTTATCTCTTTTCCTTTTTTTATTCTCTTACTTTATTCTCCTCTCTCTCTCTCTCTCCTCTCTCTCTCGCTAAATAAATAAATAAAAAATAAAAGTATATACAAGAATATTTTTTTTATTTGCAGCCAAAAGTGAAGGCACCTTGCAGCCAGGAAGGCCGGCGGAAGATGGCGACGACGCCGCTCGCCATAGACATGAGATCGATGAAGACGACGCCACTCGCCAGGCGCCACATACGGCGATGACGCCGGTCGTTAAGGACACAAGATCGACGGCGACGTCGCCGCTGTCCACAAATTTTGAAAAGGGGGGACAAATTCAAGGACGCAACAAAATAAGGTTAGCTTTTCTTTATCCATTTCTAAAAAAGGCATGTTAAGTCGATTCTCGAAAGTCTCGAAAGTATTGTTGTCTCTTTTCCGCGATGCTGATTGGTTCTTTTATTACGCTCAATTCGTGTTGTGAGTAGCTGCCATTTGTGTTGCGGTTATTACAAATTTTGACAACTTGTGTAACGATTTGTCAAAGAAAGTTAAAAGGTTATTAAAGAGCATCAAGAAGGGGAGAAAGAAGAAGAGAAATAAACACAGGTATGTATATTGCATAAATTTAATTATTATATTATATTATAGAGAGAGAGAGAGAGGAGAGGAGAAGAACATATTTATATGTATAGGTATGTATGTATGGATGTTTAAGGAAATATCTTTTGTATATATGATAAGGATGAAAGAGAGAGGAGAGAGAAAGAAATAATAATAAAAAAGATTGAAAATTATTTATTAACAATTTTGTTTTTCATTTAGAGAGTTAAAAATCATTAACAAAGTAAACGAATCAGAGAGATAGAGATAAAGATAGAAAAATAGAGAGAGAGAGAGAGAGAAAAGAGAAGAGAAGTAAGAGAAAGGAATGCCTAAAAGAAGAAGAATATACCGAAAGGAGAAGGAAGAAGATTGAGAGAAGTAGAAGAATATGTCATTATCCATCATTATTTGTATATACATATGCTTTATAAATGTATTAGTTTAAATGGGAGATTGCAATTTATATACATATATACATATATATATATATATATATATATAATATATAAGTATATATGTACATATGTATGTAAAGAGAGAGATAGGGAGAGAGAATGAAATAGAAATAAAAAGAGAATAGAAGTAAGAGATAAGAAAGAAAGAGAGAGAATTTTATGAAAGAGGAAAGAGATAATAGAAAATAAAATAATAAAAGAGAAAGAGAGGTAGAGAGAGATTAGAAAAAAAAAGAAAAATATTGAAAATATTAAATATTGTTAATAAATATTATTAATGTTTTTATTATTAATGTTATATAAATATTATTAATGTTTTTATTATTAATGTTATTATTGTTTTTTCTTTATAGTTAAAAAAAGCCTAAAAGAAAAATATTATATTATAAAAATAGAGAGAAAGAAAAAGAGAAAGAAGAAAAAAAATTCATGAAAGAAGAAGATTGAAAGAAATTAAGAGACAGGTTAAGAGACAGAAAAGACACAGAATAGAAAAAGAAGAAAGAGAAACAAATAGAAATTTATATGTTTAGATACATATATGTACAGTACGCGTTAATAATTCGTCCCGTTTCTCGAGCAAAGGTTTAGAATATCTATCTTTTGCTAATCCATAGAATTTTTATTGTTTATACATATTTTAATTATTTATACATATTTTAATATTTTATACATTAGTAATGGATAGATATTACAAACCTTCTAGGAAAACGGAACGAATTATTAACATCATTATTATCATTTTTATTTTTTTTATCATTAAGATGATCAAAAATTATAAAATATCTCATAAAATATTCATTTTTCGATGATTTTACTTCAATATTTTTATGTACAAAATAATAAGAAGGAACAATTAGTGTAAATAAAACTCTTAGTTGTTTTTAAGGAAAAATATGTAATTTGCAACTAGCAGATACACTAATTGATTTACACTATTATTTTACGAAATATTTTATAATTTTTGATCATCTTAATAATAAAAAAAATAAAAATGATAATAATGATGTTAATGATTCGTTCCGTTTTCCTTTATTTCTTTCCGATATTTTCTAACTTGTGTAAGATTATGTCAAATTAAAGTATAAATATCTCTTAAATTAATTCACTTTTTGACCATCCTACCTATCTATAATTTTTTGTCAAATACTTTGAAAAATATATTTATATAAAAAAATATGGTAATTTCATTTAAAAGATTCAAGATGACCTAAATATAACTTTAGTAATGTTCTAAATCGTTCAAATCTCTAAAGAAGTTTTTTTATATTAAAATTTTTGTCTGTAACCTTGTTAAAATTAATAAAACTAATTGTTAAAAAAAGAAACTGTTAGTAGAAGTCAAATTTTCAGACGATGTTTACGTGTATCGGCCTTACGTTTTATGTTTATTTATATTTTCATCGTATGAAAAATCGTCTTCTCATAATCCCAGGAATCTGTTCCTGAAAGATTATGAGTTTTGAGACATCCTATATATATAACTTTTCACTTTTTCACATTTCTTTTATTTTTACACAGTCATTTTATCTTTACATATGAATTGAATTCAAATTCATTGCATACGTGCAGTTATTAAAAGTAAAGAAAATTAATATAAATTAAAGAAATAAAGAAATTAAGGAAGAAAGGAAGGAAAGAAAGGAAAAAGGAAAACTAAAAACGAAAGAATTTGTAGAAAGAAGAAAGAGAGAAAAAAGGAATACAGGAAAGGAAGGAAGAATAAGAAAGAAAGAATTTACACAGATACAAAGATTTGTTCGTAGTTACTAATTTCAGGTAAATTTTATATAAAAAATATATAATTATATTTATTATTATATTATTTTACAAAAATGATTTTTCTTATTTGAAATATGTGAATATATTTTTCAAATTACATTTGTTTTGGTATAATTAATATAAAATGATATTTGATATCATATATTTCTTACAAATATTTCTTCTCTTCAATTAGAAAAAAAAACATTAAAGGTTCAAAAAATTATGCAATGTTACTTTTTCCTTTTTTTTTATGATTAAATTTTGTAAAAATTTATTTTATTAGCTAATTAGATAATAACTTAATTATAACAATAATAACATATGTTCCTTTTATATATTTATGATGTATTTATTTTGTCATTAAGCTTAATATTTATGGACATTGTATATTTACTGCAAAAATTTATAATTATTTTTCGAGGTTTTTTTAACTATTACTTTACTCGGATATGAAGAATTATTTAACTGCATTATTAATTAAAGATTCTTTGATTTTATATGTATAAATACATTTCTATTATATTTTATAAAAATGATTTTTATATAATATGATTTATCTAAATGAGTTGTTTGATATAATTAACATTAAATGATATTAAATGATATTATTCGATATAATTTTAAATGATATTATTCGACATATATTTTTTATAAATATTCTTCTTTTTAATTAAAAAAATATGTTAACATCAAAATTATTTAAAAAATGAAATTTATCCAATATTACCTTATCTTTTTTTTGGCGATTAAATTTTAAAAAGTTTATTTTGTTAGATTTATTAGTTAACAATTTCCATTTTTAAAAAAATTAAATGTGTGCGTGCGTGCGTGCGTGCGTGCGTGCGTGCGTGCGTGCGTGCGTGAGAAGTTTTAACAGTATCGGCCTCTCGGAACGCGTCGTGAAGTGACGAGTGGTGACGATCACCGCACGCCGAACAGTTCTTTTTCGACGTGCACTCGCTAGTCTTGTGCCCGAGACAGTTCTCGCACAAATTAGCTTCCGACACGTGTAGTTTGCGCTCCGCGTCCGTTTTATTCCTGTAACCTTCGCAGAACATCACGAAATGCTCACCCTGACAGTTGGTGCATCGTCCTCGGCTTTCTTCCTTAGCCTCCTGCTTACGAGCGTGGTGACTCCGAGTCCTTGGACTCGCGTTCGCGATCTTCGTGCTGCTATTTCTTTTCGCCGGGAGCATTGCTTCGAGAGTGTGCAGTCGCTTCTCTATAAACAATTCCAGCGATTCGTATGACGGCGGTGCAGTGAAGTCACTGATAGAATTCTCCTACTCGTGGCGCGATCGTGGATCTAAAAGTTCCACCGATAGATACACGAAAATAAATCTTCGCTGCTAATGACTGGACGGTCTATACCCTCTAGGGCGCCGACGGTAGCTTTGATCCTGTTTAAACACTTTGCGCATCTCCACAGCGGACTCGCTTTTCATTTTAGGCAACGCGAGAAAATTAGCCAGATAAGAGCGGATTAAGAGCCGTTTATTCTCGTAATACTCGCTGAGGATTTTCCATGCCCGTTCGTAATTCTCGTCAGTGGTCGTTAAGCCCCGTATAAGCAATTCGGCTTCTCCTTTCAAACAGGTCTTCAGGTAGTGGAATTTTTCTACCGGTGACGTGGAAGTGTCCTTACCGATGATCGACCTAAACAGATCCCGGAAAGCTGGCCAATTCTCATATTTCCCGGAGAAGGTCGGTAGTTGAATCCGAAGGAGAATGGTACGCGCCGTCGGCTTGGCTGTTTCGGAGGGTGCTGGCACCTTAGCGAGAAGGGTGCTTTTAAGGTCGAGTAGCAGACCCTTATTTACCAGGTAAGCTTCCTCGGCAAGAGCGGGTACGTCTTGTTTCATGTACTCCTCGTTTTTCAGTTAAGCTATGTGAGTCACGAACTCGTCGTTCATAGTGTCGAACTTGGTCCACAACTTCTTCACGTTCTCGAGTCGGGCTTCGACGGCTCCTAGTGTGACTTTAGCCGAACCGAGCTCATCAGATTCTCATACGAGCGAGCAATTTTTCCGTAGAGTTCTGTGGCAGTGACCACTATTGCCTTCACTTTCGAATCCATTTTCCTCTTTTTACAGATGGATGCACTCAGAAGCACTAAGGAACTCCCGCACTACCTCGTTCACACGACACAAGAGCACTGGTCGTGACAATCCGGGTCGAAGGACCAACAAATGTTTGAGCAAAGTCCGCGAGATAGACAGAAGAGTGGGAGCGGCTCGAGAAAAGACGGAACAATAAATCTCGATCTTTATATCGCTATGTACAAGTTTCTTTTATTCTTACAAATACAAAAGAAGAACATAAATTTAATATAGTCACTATCTTAATTACTCAAGTATCCAAGAAAATAACGGGGTTCGACACCCGAGCTGAGTATTTTAATCCGCAAGTAACGAAAAGAGTTAATTAATTCCGCGAGCAACGGAAAGCACGATTTTCAACTTCGGAAAGCTAAATGAGCGCGTCGGAGACTTTGCGACAAAAAGCGCAGCGCTCTCCGATCGCGTCAATTTATACTCTAGTCCTTCTCGAAAGATCCCGAATTTTCAAGCACACGACAGTTACTGAGTTATCGTTTAAATTTTGACGATCTAACGTGCTTTGTTATTATTAGACTTTTCGAGAAGGACGAGCGTTGTTTTCGAATTTGCGGTGACAAGTGGATATTTCGCTATCGGCTGCCAGGGGCGCCGAATTAAAATTCGGACCCTCGACTTTTTTCTCAAGCGCGTGTATTTTGTTGTGATCGACGAATTTCGAACAGTTACAAAGATACGACTCGCGCGAGAAGAAAATTTTACCCTCCTAAAAATTAACTCATTATTCACGCGAATTACGTCCAGCTACGACCCATGCCGAGATCAAATTTGCCAAAAATGAAAAATCGCAATATCTCGAAAACGGATCGACTTATCAAATCAACTCTAGGGAGCGTTTCGACTCCAAAGTAAGTGTGACTGAGCGTGGGCTATGCGCCGAATCTGTAACTCGAACCGTTTGCCCGATTCACTGGTGAAAAAACGATTTTTCTCTTATAACTTTTCAACGAATCGGATTACGAGGTTCACCAATAGGATCTAAAAGTAGTCACACTTTCTTCCGCGTCCAACGCGACTAGAAGCAACCTTCTATGTTGAGCCGTTCCAAAGTTATGAACATTACAATGTTCAAACGCGAGTCACTTCTTTCCCGTTGAGTCACACTTTCCAAACTTCGTGTGGATTCTCCTAGCGACCTCTACTTGCGATAAATGCAAAAAAAATTTTCGAAAATTTCCAAAAACTGGGGTTCCCTGATAACCCTAAAGCTTCGGGGTAGTGCGGGACTCCAGATCGGATGCATCCACCACCTGATTATCCGCTAAACCTCACTGGTGGCATCCTAACGTGTCGAACAACCCCTCGGGAACCACTTATGCATAATTTCCGGGGGGGGAGGCTATCATCTCATCTGCACAAATGCGCATCACGACAAGTTCAATCCATTTATTGACCTGTTATAATTGGTCTACGAAAAGCTAGTGGAGTAATTTTGGGGGGGGAGCTCCAGCGCCACGGGTGCAATGCCGAAACTCCTCATTCTTCTAATCACAGCGAGCGCATAAGGGCGGAGTTATTCTCCACACTTACGCACTCCAACATACAAAGCGGACAATGTGTGTATGATGATGATATTGACAATAATGTAGTACTATTAACGCATGATAATGACGTTAATGTTGATGATGATATTAATGAAATGTTGATGATGGTGATACTGATAATGATGGTAAGTTGTTGTCATAAGGTACTGATGAAGTTGTTGATGAAGATATTGATGAGGATGTTGATGAAGATGTTGATGGTGATGTTGATGAAGGTATTGATGAAGATGTTGATGATGTTGATGAAGGTGTTGATGAAGATGTTGATGGGGATGTTGATGGAGATGTTAATGGAGATGTTGATGAAGATGTTGATGGTGATGTTGATGGAGATGCTGGTGGAAATGTTGATGGAGATGTTAATGAAGGTGTTGATGGAAGTGTTAATGGAGATGCTGATAAAGATGATGATGCTGTTGATCCCTAATTGGGGGATGAAAGAGGAGACTCTCACTCACGTCTATTCTCCTCCTCTTCCTTCTTTTTAATGATCGACATAGCGAATTTTGAAAAATGCTTCCAGTTTCCTTTCTTTCTTTGCCAGTATTTTGCCTATTATTAGACTTAATGTTAACCTAATAGATGGACCTATTCCAACCTCTTGCATCAATACAAATCTAAAATTGTCCCAGGCAGGGCACTCAGCTATCGTATGCTCCACCGTATATCATGGGAAGGGCAATGGAAACAGGTGGCTGTCTTTCTCCTTCCTATCCTATGTAGAAAGTGCCCGAAGCTATCGTGTCCAGTTAGAATTTGTGCCACATAGTAGTTAATTTTCCCATGTTCGCGCTGAAGCCATTCACACAAAAAGAGGCGTACTGCGTCTAGTGTCTTTTTCCCCCAGCTCCCTGGTCTTCCGAGGGATAAATCCCACTGCCGAATCAATAATAATTCCTCACCTCATTTCACTTCGGATTCTGTTTGGGGTGTAAAATCATTTTTTGTTTTAAGATGTGTAATTCTACTATATATACGATGCCTCAACGTCGCTTCGAGGTTCCACGGGGGAAATCCTAGCCAATAACACCGCCGCATCATAATACACTGTTCTATAAGCTGCAATAGTGCGGATGGCAACGGCGCGCTGTAACCGGCGCAGGAGTCGAGTTATTTTGTTGGAGGCCGAGGCGAAAGTCTCGCCCCATACCGGCGCCGCATACATAACTACCGAAATTACTATTGTCGCGAATAGTCTACGCTTGCGCTCGCTGGGCCCTTAAGGTTCGACATAATTGGCCAACGCTCTAACAAACTTTGTGGCCTCTCAATATATTTCAAATGCTTTCGGAAATTTCAAGAACCATCAACAATAACACCTAGGTATTTCATCGAATATTCCACTGGTATATTGGCTCGACCAACCCGCACACGCGACATATTAACGGGTTTCCTCTTGGAAAAAAGAACCGCCTCAGTCTTATTTACTGCGACCTTCAGGCCGAGTTTATGAATGTGTCTGACAACACGAGCTATTTGCACATTGACGTTAATGATTGCATCAAATAAAATTGCAGAGCGGGAGGTTATTAGGGTATCATCCGCATAACAAATTATGTGACCCCCTTCCTCCGTAATCAGTTGAAGAACCGAGTCGAATGCGATGTTCCACAGGAGTGGTCCTAAGACCAACCCCTGCGGAACACCAGCGAGGACCTCCCGTTCAATCACACGACCTGCAAAGTTTTTATATACTATATATCTATGTGACAAGTAACTGGCCACCATCCTACGTAAATATACCGGTATATCTTTCTGTTCAAGTGCAATCATAATTACGCTCCACGGTATCGAGTTGAAAGCGTTGACTATATCAAACCCGACCGCAATTGCGAGTCCGAGCTGAGAGAGGCAGCTCCTGTAACAAAAAAAAAGACATACATTTCATTAAATTTTAATAATTTGTTTAATAATGTATTTAATATAAAAATAGTACTTACAATGTTATGTCCATTTATTTTAATTTGTACAAATGGGACACATGTCACACGGCAGTATTTGGTGTAAAGATTTCCTGCATTCTTTGCATGATATATTTGTTAATATATGATATATTTGTTGATATATTTGTTCATAATATATACATCGATGTTTACGAACAGATTTTGCTTTTAAGAATAAGAAAGACAATCTGTGGAAGCATTCAGTGCAATATCTGGATTCATCTTCCACATAATAAAATGATATGCAGCATAATTTGTTATGTTCTAGTCCCATTATTTTAGGTAAATCTATATTTCGACGTTTTGTATGCAGTAATTCACTACTATTATCACTTTCGTAATCACTATCCGCCAATGGTTCGAAATCTATATCAGAGTCCTCCTCCTCGTCCGATTCATCAATATCCATTTGGTTGTCATTTTCAATAATCATAACATCATTAATGTTATCGTCGATGATAATAACGTCGTCGTCATCATCATCATCAATTATAATAATTTCTCCCATTCTGCCATTGTACCAAATACACACAAAAACATGAAAAAAAATATTCACTTCTCCTTCTTTACTTCTTCTTCTTCTTCTTCACTTTTGATACTTTTGACGTCTTAACTCGCGCACTGTTAAACTCTTTGTGACAAGACAGCGAGATCTCCATACGAGATCGTAGTAGAGATTCATTATCAAAAGTATATGTGGTCCCATGCATTTATTGAAAGTATAAGCAATTTTATATTACATACTCGATTTATAAACAATATAAATAAATGCCACCCTCCCAGAATCATCTTACATGTTTTTCTAGGAAGAATTGCGACGTATCAGCGCCGTTCGGATGCTTTGCACCCTTGCACCCTTGCTTCCGCCGCTCGTATATCAGCGCCGATGTTCGGTTGCTTTGCGCTTTCGCGGTACACCCTCATCCCCAATATAAGTAATTTTAGATATTTTTCCGTTCGACGTATCCTTATCTCTCTCTCATTGAATTACACGGCATGCGAATTTTTATAAACAATAAATAATAAATGGCGCCAATGTTCGGCTGCTTTGTACCTTTGCTTTCTTCTTCTTCATATATAAGAAGGATTGAAGTGCATCAAATCATAGTACATGATTTGAACGCCCATCGACGCGTCGGTTGTAAAAAGTATAGCAGTGTTTTGTTGGACAGATTTTTGCGCGATTTCACGTTCAAGATAGCGAACGGTATTGTTTATCGTGTGCAAAAGTCATCCGTAGAAAACTGTGACATAGTGCTTTAAAAGTGTGAAAAAGACAGGAAAATGGAAAACATCGAGCAGACCGAACGCGATCTGGTTGAAAGATCTCGCCAAATTACCACCTTGGGCGATTTCTCGTGGCTGCAGCGTTGCGCGGAATTTATCGAAGAGCTCGAAGAACGCAGTTGTGTCAAGCGTCCGCGGCTCTCGATTGGAAGTAGACACTCACTGGTGGCTAAAATCGCGCGACTAGAAGACTCGATTGCAGAGACGGTTTATACCCAGTGGTGGCGATTACAGCGATGACAATAACCGGATGTAGCGCGCATCAAAATGAACTTGAGTGGCGTGAGATCGATAACCATATTCTGACTGGTGCTGTGATTAACGCAAACTATATCGAACCTCGTCAATTTCTCGAGAATGCGGAAGACATTGTGCTCGAGCAGGTGCAGGATGCTCTAAAAAAACACAACAGTGTAAAAGTGAACACAATATTCAACGGTGAATTTGTGTCGGGTGATAAACATGCGAATAAAAGTATAAACATGAAAAACTGTGAACTCTTTCGCACATCCGACTTACGCGAGTGGTTCGAGCACCGTGTTATCGAGCCCACCCTAGCGTCTCTGGAAGAATTTCAGGAACGCGACAATGGGTGGGCATTGTCGCGAATACAGAATTTGACTGTTAATGTAAATAAATATAATCCAATGCGTGCGGGATGCTACATTAAATTACCGCGGGAGATTGTGACGAAGAGAGCGGTGGTTAACGTACAGTCTAAAGACAATGCGTGTTTCGCGTGGGCAGTGGTCGCTGCTTTATACCCCACCGAAAGAAAGGTGGAACGAGAATCATCGTACATCATCCACATTACGCGGCAGTATTCAATCTTCGAGACATTGAATTTCCAGTGATTGTCAATCAGATCAAAAAGTTTGAACTCGCAAACAATATCTCGATTAATGTGTACGGCATCGAAGATAAGAACAGCATTGTCCCGATACGTCTTTCGGAGAAGAAGCGAGACAAGCATGTGAATCTGCTATACGTGGAAGACGACAACAGCGTCGGACATTTCGCGTGGATAAAAAATTTATCGCGACTTGTCAGTTTACAGTTGAGCAAACACAACGGTCAAAGATATATCTGCGATCGGTATGTACATATATTTAATATAAAATGATTATATCAAATAATTTATATAAAATATAATACATTGCATAAATCTTTAATTAAAAAAATTCCTTTACAGATGCTTGCACTATTTCGGTTCAGAAGACAAGTTGCAGTCACATGCTGTCGACTGCGACGAGATGAACGACTGCGCTATCCGGCTGCCGAGCGATAAGGACAAGTGGTTATCATTCAACAATTACAACAGAAAAGAACGGCTCCCATTCGTCGTGTACGCCGACCTGGAATGCGTTCTGGCCAAGACGGATGAAGAACAACAAAAATTGTATCAACATCACCAAGTATTTAGCATTGCTTATTATGTGTATTGTTCGTACGACGAATCTTTATCGGTGTATCATTCGCGTCGTAGCGCCGATTGTATAGCATGGTTCGCCAAAGAACTTAAAAATTTAGCGATTCGCGTTAAGAATATTTTAACGACCAATGTCCCCATGGTAAATTTAACATCGGACGAGTGTGAAAAATTCCATAGCGCCACTCAATGTCACATATGCGAAAAACCGTTCGCGGAAGACGATACACGCGTTCGCGATCATTGCCATCTGACCGGGCGGTACAGAGGTCCCGCGCATTCGAATTGCAATCTAAATTACAAAGAATCTTTTTGTATTCCCATAGTTTTTCATAATTTATCCGGTTACGATTCTCATTTTATTATCGAGGAAATAGCCACGGCGTTCGAAGGGAGAATCGATTTATTACCAATAACTAAAGAGAAATATATTTCGTTTATAAAAAATGTTTGTATGTAAGAAGAATCAAAAAATTATAAAATTACGCTTCATCGATTCGTACAAATTTCTCACATCGAGTCTCGACAAATTAGCATCTTATCTAGACAAAGATAAGCTCAAAATTTTAAAATCGGAATTTAAAAATTTATCTGCGGAAAATTTCAATCTGTTAACGCGAAAAGGTGTATTTCCATACGAATACATAGATTCGGTAGATAGGTTGCAAGATACTTTACCACCTCGCGAATCGTTTTACAGTTCCTTGACCGGTGAAACTATATCCGAGAGCGATTACGCGCACGCCGAGAACATCTGGACGCGATTCTCCATTCGAACGCTGGGCGAATATAGCGACATGTATCTCAAAATCGACGTCTAGCTATTAGCCGATATTTTCGAAAACTTTCGCGATAGTTGCACCAAAAGTTACGGACTCGACCCCGCGTATTACTATATTCTCCTCGGATACACGTGGGACGCCATGTTAAAGCATACAAAGATTACGTTTGAGTTGCTTACAGATATCGACATGGTTATGTTTATAGAACGCGGTATACGCGGTGGTCTGAGCCAATGTTTCAACAGATACGCGCGCGCTAATAACAAGTATATGCAACAATCGTACGATCCATCGAAACCATCGTCATACTATTTCGATGTAAATAATTTATACGGATGGGCAATGTGTCAACCGTTGCCTTACGCCGATTTTCGATGGGTCGACGACACGTCGAATTTTGACGCATCATCTATAGCGCTGGAGTCTACGGGGTATATCCTCGAAGTCGATCTCGAGTACCCGCAACATCTTCACGATACGCACACTGACGTTTTGCCCGACACGCGACAAGCCGCCCGGCAAGCGGGAATTCAAACTGTTTGCAACGTTATACGATAAGAAGCGTTACGTGATACACTACCGTAACCTACAGCAGTGTACGCGTCACGGCCTTCGTGTAACAAAAATACATAGAATTTTACAATTTTCTCAATCTCCATGGCTTCGAAATTACATAGAATTAAATACGCATTTCAGAATACTCGCGAAAAACGATTTCGAGAAAAATTTATATAAATTAATGAATAATGCGGTGTTTGGCAAAACGATGGAAAATGTGCGGAATCGTGTCGATGTAAAATTATTAACAAAATGGGATGGTCGGTACGGCGCGGAAGCGATGATCGCGAAACCGAATTTCCACAGCAGAAGCGTTTTTTCGGAAAATCTGATTGCGGTAGAATTGCGTAAACTCGAGGTGAAATTCTACAAATCGATTTACGTGGGTATGTGTATACTCGACATATCCAAGACATGTCTGTACGAATTTCATCACGAGTACATGACGCCAATGTATCGCGACAAATGTAAGATCATGTACACCGACACAGATAGTTTGATATATCACATTGAGTGCGCGGATGTATATGAGAACATGAAGCGTGATATCGTCAGATTTGACACGAACGATTATGCTGTGGACAATGTGTATGATATACCGCTTGTACATAAAAAAGTGCCGGGTCTGATGAAAATAATGGCGCCATAATGACCGAATTCGTCGGGCTCAGGGCAAAGATGTACGCGTTACGAGTGGACGGAAAGAAAGACACAAAGAAAGTTAAAGGCGTCAAGAGTAATGTCGTAGCAAGAACGATAACCTTCGAAGATTACACGCGGTGTTTAAACGAAGAGATCGAAATGACGCGACAGCAGTCGTGTATACGATCGAAATTGCACAAAGTGTATACCGTCCGCGAAACGAAAATTGCTCTGAGTCCGTACGACGATAAGCGGTATATCGTACCCGAAACCACTGATACATTACCGTGGGGTCATTATAAGATACCTTTGTAAATACATGTATATATTTATTATTGTATATATTTTGTACATAACCATGTATAATTTTTGTATTTTTATATTTCATATAGTTTTATATAATACACATCTTACACATTTATATTTCATATATTTTTATGTAACGCATATCTTACATACTTATATTAAGAATATAATATACATATGTAGTATTATTGAAAGATTAGTTAAAGATGTCAGACTCAACAAATATAAAATTAAATATAAATAATATCATTGGTAATAAGAGTCTAGTGTGGTTAACGTTACACAATATTTTATTAAAAATTCAAAAAAAGATATTCATGAATAGATATAAATGTAATCGAATCGCGAACGTTTCGACCCTATTTTTGGGTCATCTTCAGCGCAACAAGAAGGCAGATTATACAAACAGGTTATTACAATAATTTTTAAAAAATAAAAACAATAGTAAGGAGTTAAAAAATTAAAAAATCTTATAGTTGAAGCGGTGTCTCGTTATTAATGTCATTTTGACGATGTCTGTAGAGAAGTCAAACAATAACAGCAAATTAATAATATATAATTGAAATAAAATAAAAAGAACAAGTCAAAAAAAAAAATTAATTAATGAAAGGTTCAACTTACTCCCAAACATCGAAAATGCTGGCCCAACAAAGGGTGGAGAGAGACCGATCATCGTCTCAAAACGATAAGATTTGACTAGTACTCGGGACGGGCCGAGGTTCGTTTATAAAGGTGTCAAATCAAGTCAACACATGCGCAAATTGAGACAGTTATTTCAAATTACGAGAAACAAGAACAATCAAATTTTGATAAATTATTAACAATGTTCGAATAAATATCGGGTAAGCGTTCCGTGTCAGTCTGCAAATTTATACCGTTAATTTGTCTTTTTATAAAAAGCATCTCGGAAATCAATCTTTTATTTAGGAAAGGCTCATGGTCTAAAATTTGTACGTCTTCCCAATTGAAATCGTGGTCAAAATTTATTCTATGGTTAGTGATAACCGATTGGGTGTTAGAATTAAGTCTGATGTGACACCGATGTTCGTTGATTCTGGTATGCAGTTGTCTCTTAGTCTGGCCCACATAAGACGCGTCACATTGAGTGCAGTTCAATTTATATATGACGTCCATGCAATCCAGAGTAGGAAGAGGATCCTTGTGGACTTTGATGTAATTCGTCATTTTATTAATACTGTAGTAAGACAGTCGAATTTTTGGATCTGCAACAACGTCTTTAAATCGTTCAGAAATTGAAGGAACGTAAGGTATGGTGAAATATGTAATGGAATTATTAGCCTCTGTGATCTGAGAATTATCAGCGTTATTCATTTTGAAAAAGAGGTTTTTTAGGCGATCACACCATGTGCGGAAAATGAATTGGAGAGGGTAACCATTATTCAGCAAGATATTAATAGCCGTTATAATGTTTTTAGAATGAAAAACCGGATGCGACAAACGAAAAACTCTGTCAATTAAACCAATTACAGTGCCTCTTTTCTGGCATAAGGGATGTTGAGATGAGAAGTGCAGATATCTACCAGAAAAGGTGTCCTTCTGGTACCAATCAAAGATGACATAATTATTTCGTGACATCAAGGTTACGTCCAAGAAAGTTGATTTTGTTATCCTCTCCAATTTCCATGGTAAACTGTAAACGAGGATGGAAGGAGTTGAATGTGTCAAGAGTATGATTAGCCAAAGAGGAAGGGACAGCTAAAATTAAATCGTCAACGTATCTCAAATAAAAGGGAGGAATAAACTTTAAATAGGAAAGCGCTTTATTTTCTAAGTCTTGTAAGACTATGTCAGCTAATATAGGGGGACAGGGGGAACCCATCGGGGTCCCATATGATTGTTTATAAATGACATTATTAAACGTGAAAAAAGATGATTCTAAAATGAATTTTATTGCTGAGAGAAATTCACACTTTGGTATGTCACAGTGTGAAGAGATATGATTCCATCTAGAAGAGACGCTATCAATGATTAAATCAATCGGTACATTAGTGAAAAGAGAAATAACATCTAAAGAGACCAGTTGGAAACCTCCTTGCAGATACACATTAGACAATCTCTTCACAACCTCATAACTATTGGACACATGGCTCGGAGGAACAGGAAAGCTTTTAATCATAATTTTATGCAAGTGTGTGGATAACTGATATAATGGACTTCTTATGGAAGAAACGATTAATCTGAAAGGGCAATTAGGTTTGTGAATTTTGGGTAACCCATAGGCCCTAGGTAAAATTCCATCGCTGCAGTGGAGCGTCCTATAGGTAGAGGCTGAGACAAAATTCGAATTTTTCCATCTTTTTAAAGTCTCGCGTAACCAATTCAATAGTTTTTTAACGGGGTTTCTGTCCACCAATGTGTAAGTATCCGTATCTCTCAGGATATTCTCGATATCGTTGACATATTTGTTTTTATCCAAAGCTACAGTAACATTGCCCTTATCTGCGCGAGTCAAAATTAAATTTTTATTATTGCCGAGGAATTTTTTGTGGATTTTAATAACCGACTAAGAGTCAAGTCCACTTCACTTCTCACCAACGATAGATTAGGTAAATTATTAATGATATTTAATGATCGGTTTCGGATGGTTAATTGGTTAGCCACCGAAAGCCTTCTCATGTTATTTTCAAAACATTTAATAAATTCTATGGTTAGCTTGTCGTTGTTATGTATGGGAAGACTGAAATTCTGTCCTAGTTGTAATAAAGATTGCACATCTTCAGGGATGACAATAGACGACAAATTAACAAGCCATTTCTTATTGATATTAGAGAAGGAAAAATGATTGTTGTTAAAGGAATCAGAATCAACTTTAATTTCAACGGTGTCATTCAAGTAAACAGAAGGTATAGGAGGCTTAAAAGAGAATTTCATGTTATCGAGATTTCCGAAATGTCCAGGTGTGTGTCCATTATTGAAAGAAATATTAATAAACATTTTTTTATGTTTTATATATTTTTATGTATATTTTCAATTCTTGAAAATGAAAAATAAACACTGTATAAATTAAATCACATTGTTCTTATGTATCCAAGAGTTGTGCGAATTGTCAAATCCCAGCCATTTCACGTAAACTTCGTCACCCCTCCTGCGCAGTATTTTCTCCATGAGATACACGTCCGGATAATTCGCGCGATGCAACTCGTGCTCGTAGAACGCTCCAGCGATAGGTTTTTTGCGATAATCCTCAACTAGATAACTTGCGGGATTAGTATGCTGCACTTTTATAATTTTAAATACGGTTGTCCAATTTGGCGTGTAACCCTTCTCGAAAACCGTCTTGTACTTGCTAACGCGTACCGAGTCACCTACTTTGAATTTCGCCGGACCCGCGATGTTTACACGGTTGTATACAGTAGCCAAGAGTCTTTCAGCGATGGCGGGGGTAACATCGACGGGCCGCATACCGATCGTTTGATGCTTGCGCGCGTTGTAATCCGATACGAGTCCCGGCAACTCATTGACCCACTTGTAAGATCCGTTCAGCGTAAACATCTTTCACATGTCATTTTTCAGCGTGCGGTTGAATCGCTGCCTTCAATACCGAATACGTAGAATAGTGATTGATGTCGTGTTTCCCCATTAGCTTTTGCACGTCGACGTTATAAAATTCCTTTCCCATGTCGGTCTGTATGTTTTTCGGACACCTCTTGCTATCTCGAATTATCTTGGCAATAGCGTCAGCTGTTTCGCTTCCGCCTTTACTCTTGAGTGGTATGGCCCACGCGTGCTTGTTCAACGCATCGATGACTGTGAGTATGTAATTGTATCCTCTGTTGAAACGAGAATACGGACGCATCTCGACAATGTCGATGACTTGCCACAAGTCGTATCTTCGCACTATGACGTGTCTTCGGGGGAAATTTTTTCTCGCCGGTGCGTGCAGTTTGTTCACCAATTGTCGTTTCTCTAAACTGTTGTTTCTTCGCTTCCTCGGTTATTCCCGATCGTCGACCCATCGTTGTTTCGATTCGTCGATCAAAAGATACGTGTATCACCGTATTATTATTCGCTGTCATTCTTTAACCGTTTCTAAAACGTTTATTGAGTCATTCTTGAATCGTTTGATAACCGTTCTTAAGCCGTTTCTAAAACGTTTACTACCGTTCTTAAGCCGTTCACTACCGTTTTTGACTCGTTTGTTGCCGTTCTTGACCCGTTCGTTGGCGTGATTGACCCTGTTGGTAGTCGCTTTTAAGTAAATCATAGCCTCGTTCACAATCGTTTCTGACCCGTTCGTAGCCTCGTTGGCAATCGTTTTTAATTCGTTCGTAGCCGTTCCGGACTTGTATGCCGCCTCGTATGTAACCGTTCCTGACGTATTCGTAACCTTGTTCGCAACCGTCCTTGAGGTGCTCATAGCCTCGTTCGCATCTATTCTTGAATTGTTCGTAGCCTCGTTCGAGACCGTTTCCTCTTCGATCACTGCCATTCATTAT
>JAPIVC010000756.1:0-28285 GCA_030586385.1 Camponotus fellah | reverse complement strand
AGACTTTTAAAAATTTAATTTATTATAAAAGATAATAAAATATTGCGTAGTTATAGAAAATTATAATATTATTTTTTTCATACCTTCTTTTGTGATTTTATCTTCACAATCTTTTTCTAATGTAATGTCGATTTCCGGAGGCGATTCTTTCTGTATAGTTTCTCTTATTTTTTTAAATTGTAGATAGTGATTTATAATTTACAGGAGGTTTGGAATACCTATTTTATGTTGCATATTAATTAATGAAATCAATATTAATATTTTATAATTTTCAGGATACATATATTTGTCACTCGAAGTTCAGATGATACTGATGTATTCTTTTTAGAGATAGATAACTTTATATCTGTTTTTTTGTTAACTGCATTATCTATATTTAAGAAAAATACATACAAAATAATTATAATAAAAAAATACACAAATATTGAATATTAATTATTAAATATTTTTTGAATATTTAATAATTAATAATAATGTTGTATATATATATATTGCCACGCCGTTGCCCGCCTCGAGAACGCCGATCCCGAGGAGGTAGCGTGCAAGTTTTTGGCCGATACGGGAATTTAATAATTCCTTAAGCGGTATCTCGGAATTGCGGTAACATACGGTATCTTATGAACCTCCCCGTAGGAGAGTAAAGTTGGGCGCCAGGCGCGGTCTTCCGCGCCACGGTAATGATACGGTAACGGACAAGATTTTCGGTAACCCAGAGCTCAGTATATGGCAGAGGGGCAGGGTTCGCTGTGAACGAGAGAGAACGCGAGAGGACTTCCGGGAGAGAGAAATAATCGACACTCAATTTATCTTATAATTAGTTAGAATATATTGAACAAGTATAATACAGAATAAAAAAAGTAACAAAGATAATAATAAAAAAAAGAAAGAATGAACGATAATGAACAAAGAAAGAACAGAGAAACCTCTGTATATAAATGAGAAACGGTAATATATATAAATTCAAAAGGAAAGAACGATATACAAGTTATAACGTATGACACGGAGGTCAGGTATATTGGTAACGGAAACGATCGATATAATCCACGCGAGAATAGTACAATGATAAGACGACGGAAACGGATATAAATCTTCACGACCATGATAAGTAAAATCTACTGACAATACGTGACGGAATAAACGGTAACACTCGGCGTAGAGTACACGGTAGGTAGAGTACGCGGTAGGAACGCACTCGGAGGCGTGAGCCTCACTAAATATCCCGATACAAAGCGAGTTAATTTCTCAAATAATTAGCGGTAATTAGCGGTATAGATCACGGGAAAATAATTGATATCGAACAGAATATACTAAGCGAATAATATATAATACATTTATAGGCCTGAGCCTCTCGCGATATTTCGATATAAATCGAACGGAAATTCTCATAAAAGTCGGCGATACGTTACGGCAAGAAATTCGAGAATATAACAAAGATTATTATTAACGGTAATTTCAAGTACACGAGCACTGATATTGTCTCACAATCTTTAACGGTATCTTCACGACCTTTCGCACTCAATAACAACAACCTTGACTCTCAAACGAGATATCACAAACGAACTTTAACGGTCACAAAATTCAACGGAGATTTCGCGATTTATGCAATTCTTGCAGAGCAGATTTCGCGTATACGGTATCTCTTGCTCGCGAAGAATGCTCTCACGCAAATCCCGGTAACTAAAACGCGATACGGAAATGCTTAACTTTCGTCACCACGCACGATTCAAAATTCGATACGAGACGTAACGGTAGACGGAACGAAAACGGTACGAGACGGTACGATACGATATACGAAAACGGAACGAGACGATAAGACGACTGTCGGTGTGAACTTCCCCGAGAGGGACGAATCCGCGACTCCCGGTATCAGCTGGCGTCCGGCAACGACACACGCGAAAAGCACACAGGCTTACCCGATGAATCGACAATGCGAATACCGTCGCCCTGCAACGGTATCTCGCAAAGTTCGACACCAGCTGCTTCCGGGAAAACGTACGGCTACCTGGGCGGCGGCTTACACTGAGTCGGCTGCTGCGGTAGAGTCTTCGGTATCTCGACGAATTTCTTTGGTCTGCACTCTCTCAAGGTTCACCGTACAGTGACTCGAAATTTCTGGCTCCGTGAGGCCCTCAAGTCCCGCGCCGATTTTCCGCGCATTCTCTTGATCTTTCTTAGAAGGGGTCGATATCTCCGCCCCTTCAAAAGTCGGGATGCTGGACGGCGGGTTGCTCCCTTTGCAGGGATGTGGAATCCGGAGGCTGACGGTAACTTTCCGTCGGGACTTCTCGTCCACCGGAACGCGACAGGCTGGCCAGGCCTCGTCCGTCCACAGTATTCCTTCTCCCAGTCGGAAGCCTGGGCGATTATCTGTCGTTTTGCCGTCCGGATTCCCCGTCGACGTTGCTCTGAAAAGAGGTGTGATTAATTTTCGGCAGGTACTCGACTCGCGGCGGCGCGGGATCCCGATACGTGACCTTAGTTAGTGGAGCCGGTGGTCACTCTTCGTGTCCTCTTCTTTGGCGGTATCTCTCTCGGAATCTTCTGCGGTATCTTCTCGGAATCTTCTGCGGTATCTTCTCGGAATATAAGTTTCGGTATTGCACACTCGCCCAGATCGCCGCACTCTATCTACGTATCTTAATTCTATAACTAAAAAAATAGGTCTTATCGGAGTATTAAAGTTCCCCCCCGCAGACGCAAGAAACGACCCCGCGCGCGCTTTATCCCCTCGGCGGGGTAGCTGTGACGGAGCTCAAAAGCGTCACGTCACAATATATAGATTTTTTAATATTTTTTATTTTTAATAAATATATGTTGTGACCGTTAATTTTATTTTGGGCAAGAAATTAATTAGGACCGATGTCGTTGGCCCACGGCACACCTTCGGCGCGATTTTTACTAAAAATGTATCTCGGAAGTTTTTGGGCGCCAGGTGCGATCATTCGCACCACTCTAAAACCAGACTCAGTACTGACCATACGCAATAAAAATCTACGAACACTCAAAAAGTAATCGCGACGGACGCTCGGCTAGCCCCGTCTCGGAATTGGTAGAGGGGCGGTCGGTTTTGATAACGTACAAGGAAGGATCGAGAATACAAGGTGGCTGCAATTTAAAACAAGAGATTAATATAACAAAGATAAATATATTTAACAAAGATCACATAACCGACAATGGTCGATGTAAGACAGATTCACGTTTTATTTCAGATAATATAATCGATTTGAGTAATATTTACCGGCAGCGACGGGCCGGTCTTCGAACGTAATCACCGCGATATCACGTGCTACTCGATGAAAAAAGCAACATAAAAAGTCTCGGAATTTCGCGCTACGCGAGACGTAATAGAGCCTCGGCAGTCACAAATTCATATTAAATTATTAATGATTTGTATCGCGATGATAGTTCGATTATTGACGTTCGTCTGTTATAAATTAAAGATGTTAATAATGACGATAGAAAATTGGTCAAATACAAAATCGAGAGAATCGACTCTAATAAACGTGAGTTAAACAAAGATAAACTTTGAGCGATAATACAGGCACAATTGACTGAATAATCATACAATATAAAAGATCGGACGCAAACGCGAACAATAATCGGTAATATAAATCTCAAAAACACGAACGATAAACTATAACAAAATATCGGGAGATTCACGCCACGGGGATACGCGAGTCGATGCCGCAACGCAACCGTCGGCTATCGAATATCGCAATCGCCTTTGTGTGTGAGTTCACAAATCGAAAAATTACTAAACACAGAATTTCGCAATATTACATTAATCATTACAAAATACAAAAATGACTGTCGGCGCTTAACCGGGAGAGAGGGCACTTAATATTATTGTAGCTCGAACAAAGAATGTCGGCCGGCCGTCGCGCTCTACTGCGCAATTATCAAAAACGCGAATAAAGGACTCTAAGACGGCAACACTTCGGCGCGGACTCTGTTCAGGCTAACTCTACCTGATACTCTACTATACGGCTTGAGGAAGTCGACGTTCGTCTCACCGGTGACTCCTGTAGATCCTCGACGCTCTCGGCATCCGCACTTGTAATCGATAGATTTGGGCCGTCGTACTCTCACGCAGGTCCGCCGAACAGTGACGAGCGGGAGGCCCGTCGGAATCGCGCCGGCAATTAATTTGTAAATAGGCCACTTGGGGCGCTTCCGCAACCCTCAGGATCGTCGCGGGCCTCAATTGTTCCGGCGGTCTTCACGGCCGTATTTGCGCCTGTCGCATCCCGTTTCCTCTCGGAATTTTCCTAATTCTTTTGCTGCAGCTCAGTGGGAGGTTTCCTTCCGATAACTGCTCGCCGATATCTTTCTCTGATCTCTTGGTAACGCTGAATTCGGCCGAGCTGGCTCCATTTTATTAGCGGGATCCCCGCTATTATTCCTTGTACCTGTTGGTTATACGGAGATTTACAGGGGCGACAGCGACAGTTTGAAATAGATGTTGCAAATTTTATAGGGCGGGTAAGAATACTTAGCTCGGCGTTCTCTTCCTAATCGGCGCCTCCGCTCGTCCCGAACTTCCTTTAGCTGAGTCTTCTACGCCGGGTCGAGTCATCGGATGAGATCCCGTCAATGTCCATCCTCACAATCGCTAAATTTTACTCTAATAAATCTCGCAAATATAATTTTACGCTCGAGAGGCGAGTCTACCCTCGCCTCCAATATTCGCTCTCTCTCCCTAAATCAAGGGAGAACGAGGGCTCAAAAGTGTTTCCGATCGGATCTCGCAATCCTTGTGACGGACCGCCAAGCGTCACGTCACAATGTATTTTTATAATTAAAAAAATTTAATGCTTACCTAAATTTTTATTATTTTCATCTTCGGATAAGGAAGAAGTACAGAAACGCACTTTTATTTATTAATTTGTCTTTTCAGTGATGTTTCATATAGTGTTTTACCGATTATTTTGGTGAATGTTTCTTCATCATTGGTAGAAACATTAATTTCTTCAATTGCTTCAATTTCTATATCTCTGGTTTGTTTGTATGTAGCTACAAAAATAAGAGAAATTAGATGAGTAAAATTTATATGTGCAATTAATATATGTATATTAGAGATAATTGGTGCTTTACAGTAACACACTAGTGTGCGTGAGAATATTTACCAAATGGTTCTAAAATTTTTTTAAATGGAATGACTTCCCAATCATCATTAGGGTTTTTTTTTAGATTCAAATGCTAGGATTTTTCTCTTTCGATGGGCATATGAATTCCTTAGATTCCAACATTAATCACGAAGTAGGAATAGTTGCAAACTACTCCTTCCATAATACGATGAAATACATTATTCTAAATAATACATGTAAGCACACTATTGATTCTTTACAAAATGCATCTAATATTTACATTCAGATTATATTCAATATTTCACAAATAGTCAACAGCCTTATGTTGTATCAAGCTGCATACATAGAATTTACTAATAAATAAATAAATAAATAAATAAATATATATATATATATATATATACACGGTGTCCCAAATAACTTTCTTATTTTTAATTTTAGAAAAAGATGTTTCAGACAAAAGTTGTATGGTTTCTAGGGGGACATAAGATGGTGCCATTGATTTGTCCTTGAAAAGTCATTTGAAGGTCACTTTAATTTTTTTAAATGGAACACCCTATATATTTTTGCACATTCTTGTAGCCTATCTCGAGAGCTTTCCAAAACACTATAATTAAGTTAGTTTTCATTAAGTACTTTTCAAGTTGTGAGGCTTGAAATTATTTCTTAATTTTACATAAATTGTAAAATATCTTGTAAAATATTCATTTTCGGATTATCTTATCTTAATACTTTTATGTACAAAATAATGAGAAGAATCTCATGAGGAATTGGTGAAAACACATAGTTATTTTTAAGAAAAAATATGTAATTTGCAATTAACAATTACATATTGTTACTTTGAAACAACTCTGTGTTTTCTTTACACCAATTGATTCCTCTTATTATTTTGTACATAAAGTATTAAGATAAGATAATCGAAAAATGAGTATTTTACAAGATATTTTACGGTTTATGTAAAATTAAGAAATAATTTCAAGCCTTATAACTTAGAAAGTACTTAATGAAAACTTAATTATAGTGTTTTGTAAAGCTCTCAAGATGAGCATAAGAATGTGCAAAAATATATAGGGTGTTCCATTTAAAAAAATTGAAGTGACCTTCACGTGACTTTCAAATAACTCTTCAAGGTCAAACCAATAGCACCATTTTATGTCCCCCTAGAAACCATACAACTTTTGGCTGAAACATCTTTTTCTAAAATTAAAAATAAGAAAGTTATTTAGAGTGGAACATTAAAATGGGACACCTTGTATGTATATATATATATATATATATATATATACATACATATATATATATATACTTATATACTTATATATATATATATACATATATACTTATATATATATATATATATATATATATATATATATATATATATACACACACACATGTATATATATTGTGATTGTTATTTTATTAATTAGGGCTGATAATGAGATCTGGCCGATGTTATTGGTCCACGGCACACTTTCGGCATGATTTCTACTCAAATTTATCTTAAAAAAAGTGTTTGGACGCCAGGTGCGGTAATCCGCATCACTCTAATAAAATAATTCGATATCTCCATACAATAAGAACGGAAAATGCTCTTCAATTAATTGCGACGGACGCTCGGTTAGCCCTGTCTCGGAAATTGTAGAGGGAGCGGTCCGTTTTAATAATTAACAAGGAAGGATCGAGAATACAAGGTGGCTGCAAATAAAACAGAACATTAGAATAACAAGAATGAATACATTTAACAATTAGTTAAGGTTAAATACGAGACAGATTCACATTGATATTGCAAGATATTTTACAATCGATTATGGCAATTTTCGCCGGCAGCGACAAGCCGGTGTTCGAGCGCGATCACCGCGGTATCACGTGTCACACGATAGAAAAAGCAGCCTAAAGAAAGTCCTGGAATTTCGCGCTAAACGAGACGTCGTAGAGTCTTGACTACAAATTGTGATTGAATAATTAATAATGAATACCGCGATGTTGCTTCTATTGATGACAGCTGTTGTAAGCCAAAAATACTAAATAATGACGGTAGATAAATCTCGCCAAACGCGAGATAAATAGAATCGATTATTAACGTGAGTCGACTAGACAAATGCAAATCTAGAGCATTAATATCAAAGTGAGTGACTAAGCAATTACATAATATAAATGATCAGATATAAGCGCGAACACTTAACGGTAATAAAATATCAAAAACACAAACAATAAGCCATAAAGAATCGAACGATCGCAGAGATGCGCGAGTCGATGCCGCAACGCAAGTGCCGGCTATCGAATATCGCAATCGTCTTTGTGTGTGAGTTCGAAAACTTACTTAATAAAGAATTTCCCAATACAACAGTAATCATAACGAGAAAACAATAAATTTGACTGTCGGTGCTTAACCGAGAGAGAGGACACTTAATATTATCGTTCAAACAAAGTGTCGGCCGTCGCACTCTACCACGCAATTATCGGAAACACGAATTAATCTCGAGCAAAGAATTTTATGACGACAGCAATTCGGCACGAACTTTGTTCGGGCTAATTTTATCTGATACGCAAACGATAAAACGGCCTGATGAGCTCTCATCGATGACTCCTTGAGGTCCTCGGCGCTCTCGGCATTCACACAGTAAATCGATATCTTTGGGCCGTTGCACTCTTCGCTGGTCCGCTGAACAGTGACGAGCGGAAGGTCCGTCGAAATCATGCCGGCAAATTAATTCGTAAGGCCACTTGTGGCGCTTCTGCAACCCTCAGGATCGTCGCACGTCTCAATTATTCCTGCGGTCTTCAAGGCCGTATTTGCGCCTGCCGCAACTTTGTTTCTTCTCAGAATTTCCTCTTCAATTGCAGCCTAGTGTGAGGTGTCTTTCCGGTAGCCGCTCGCCGTGACTTTTATGGTTTTTCGATAGCGCTTAATTTGGCCGAACTGGCTCCGTTTCAAGGTCCTCGTTATTGTTCCTCGTACCTGCTGGTCATATGGAGATTTACGGGGGCAGCAGCGATAGTCTTAGATGGATGTATCAATTTATAAAAGTAGATATGGATACCTAGCTCGGCATTCTCCTTCTAATCGGCGTCTCCGCTCGTCCCATATCCTTCTGAGTCTGGTTTTCTCCGCCAGGTTGAGTCACCGGATGAGATTCCGCTAGCGTCCTCCATCACGTTCGCTTAACTCTACTCTTACAATCGCAAATAATTAACTCTACGTAAGGGAGACGAGCCTCCAATATTCGCTCTCTCTCTCCTTAAATCAGAGGAGAACGAGGGCCCAAAAGTACTCCCGATCAGATCTCGCGATCCTTATGACGGACCGCCAAGCGTCACGTCACAATATTATATATAATTTTACGTGTTAGTTCTCTTAGATATATATTTTATAATATTATAATTGTGAAATGAAAATTTTTATGCAAAAATATATGTAACGCTAGACTATTGAAAACTTAATGTTTAATTCCATACAAATATAAAAATGATTAAAATATCTCATTTACATATTAATATCACATTAGACAATTTGTTATAAATTTTGTCTATAAATTTAGGATTATAATGAAATTATGATATTATGAAAAATATACTTGGTACGTTATTATAACCTTGAAAATTGCGCATATGATAATAAAAGGTTAACACTCATCAGGGTACATATTACAAATAATATAGATTATATGTAATTACGAATATTTATTTGGATTATTTTTCTTCAATAATATAAAGCAATTATATAATAATATAAAAAGAAATGATCACAATAATTACTATAACATACATGAATAATCTCTATATGAGTGAGGCTAAAATAAAAATATATGAATTAAATACAGTAAGTGTATAGCGCGCATATTTAATTTGAAATTTTGTTATTAATCAATTTTCCTTAAAAAACGACTTATTATTAATGTTTTAAAATAATTAAAATTATTAAGAATAAAATAAAAGTAATGAATAAAATAATTAGTAAAAGAAAAAAGTTATATTTTATATATATATATATATATATAATGTTTTATATATATTATTATATATTATATATATTATAATATAGTATATTAAATTCCGAATAAGAGAAATAAAAAATATAGTAATAAAAGTTAGTATAATATTTAAAAGAATAATTAAAATTATCATTTATTAAAAAAATGAAATTAAACAATTTATATAATTAATTTTTATTATGTATTATATATACATTTTAAACAGAGGGAGAGAGAAAGAGATATAATTTTATATATAGTTTTTATGTACATGAATGAATTATAGGAAAGAAATGAAAAGATTCTCGAGAAGGAATACAAAATACTTTCATATTGATTTCATCAAGTGAAAAAGTTGTTCGGACCATTTATTTCCAACAAAAATATTAAATAATTTAGACTCTACTGGATAATGAACAAAATTACTTGTATTTATTAATATTCTTTCTTGCATAAAGAATTTTTCATTACATTTATAAATATTTGTAATTTGAAAAATATCATTATTTTTTAAGTAACAAAAACTATCGGCCTCTTTTTTGATGACAATTTGAATGTTTTATAAAAAATAGAATCATATACTAATTTCTTTTTATCTGACTTTATAGAATTATACTGAGCAAGTTGAGATTTTGAAAAGTTACGTTCATCAAATGATTTTTTATATTTAGCACGTTACACTATTCTGTTATGTAACTGTTCCAGAGGCTTTTCTCCTTTTTTTAATTGTCTCTTAATTTGATATAAAAAGCTTTCAAAAGAGAAACTAAATGAATCTAAATGTGCGAATTTAACAACATCATCAGTTAAATGAATTAAATTGTGAACACAAAAATCTTTTCCATATAATATTTTTGAAGTTGAAACAAAATAAATTAACAAATTCTTAGCATATTCATTGTTGATAATACAATCATTTTCATGACACAATATTCTAATAGCGCAATGTAAAGAATTGAAATGTAATACATAATTTTCCGGTATATAATTTTGAATTTTGAAGAATAACTGATCCTACATATAATAGAAATAATCTTAGTTCCGTTGCTTTCCATCATTCCAATTCTTCTAAACTACGTGTCTTTCGTGCAAAGTCACTTGGTATCCATGCAGATATATTACATAAAGCTTCTGAAATTTCAATAATATCTGTAGAACTAAATTTAATTGCTTTATTATTTCCATAAACAAAATAATGAAACATTCTTTTAACAACTCCCAGGCAAACTAAATGCATCTAATCTAATGGAAATTGACTTACCATTCTTACACTTGTTCTTTCAAAAATTGATCTTCCTATATGTTCTTCATTTTCTTGATTAACAAAATTCTCATTTATCCTCAGATTTGCAGATGCCATTTCCAGGAAAAGCATTTGATGATTAATATAATCACCTTCTTGCATACACTTTGAACAACCAAAATATGCATTGAATCCTTTACACTTTACAAATGATCGAACTGGAGAATCACAAATCACACATCGAATTGTCACTGTAAAATGTTTTTCATTAAACTTAAGTCTTTTTTCGTGTAAAGAAATGTACTCTTCAATAAAATCTTTTAGAAATTCGTTAGGACAATCAGGTTTACTATAACCATGATACGTTCCAATAACAAATGGTTGAGCAATTCTAGGATATATTTCTCCTAATATTGGATAAAATTGGCTTTTTGAACTTTTTGTTAAAGGTAAATCATTTATGTTTATATTTATTTTTATATCCTTACTGGTAGTGATAGGTACTGTATTTAAGTGTACAGTTTTTAAAATATCTATTAAAGCATATACAACATCTCCAGTTACATCCACGATATTTTATATAAATCCATAAAGAAAAACCAAACTCATATATTAAGGATGGTTGGTCATTTGTTACAAAGATCAAAAATACAGTTATTAGCGAGGATAATATTATGATATCGTTGGATGTTTAGCTCTTTATTTACAAATATTCCCAAGGAATTGGTTCTAAATGCCATTAAAAAACGATGGGATGATATTGCGAGGAACACGAAATTCAATTTATCTCAGTTTTTATATACAATTGAAACAATTCTGGATTCAACTTGCTTTTCCTTTGACGGATGTTTTTATGAACAGATCTTCGGCACCCCTATGGGCTCTCCACTATCACCTGTCTTAGCAGATATGGTGATGCATGATCTGGAGACACAATGTCTAAATTCATTGAATTTTACTGTTCCCATCTATTATAGATATGTAGATGACGTTTTTACCATAGTGCCACGTACAAAGACGAATGAAATTTTAACGACCTTTAATAATTACCATCAATGTTTGAAATTCATGTATAAAATTGAAGTTAATTCGATTAGTTTCTTAAACACAACGGTCATTCGGTCCGATAACAGACTCATTACTAATTGGTATAGAAAACCTACATGATCTGGTAGATATATTAATTACTATTCTAACCATCCGTTGAAATATAAAATTAACACTATTTACAATTTAGTTGACCACGCAATTTTATTATCTGACAACTGTTTCCAACAAGAAAATATTGATTTAGTACATGATACCCTACTCAATAATTGCTTTCCGGAACATATTATAAAACGACATGTACAAAAAAGAATCAATTTTTTAAATAACCGTGATCAAAATAATACCGTTGACACAAATCTTACGTGTTATGACAAGACTTCCTCTATCTCATTACCATATGTAGAAAATGCAAGTCAAGACTTGTGCCGTCTATTACGAGGTTGTGGCTTTAATGTCGTCTACAAAATAACAAAAAAACTAAATACTCTAATAAAACGTAAGGATATTTTACATAATAACGATAAAACAAATGTTGTATATAAACTGGATTGCCAAAGTTGCAATATGTCATACATTGGTCAAACTAAAAGACATCTACGTACTCGGATGAAAGAACATTTTAACAACATAAAATTATACGAAACGAATCATTCAGTCATAAGTAAGCATAGATTGGAATCGGGACATGAATTTGACTGGTCAAAACCTAATATTTTACACAGTGAAAAATATGTACGAAAGAGAGAAATTGCTGAAATGTTTTATATTAAGAAATTCAATAATTTAATCAACCTACAGAAACGGATAGTTTAAACAACATCTACGACAAAATAATAAAGGTCGTTTAGTTCGTTATTATTTTTTGGATTTATCTAGTTTCTTGACGAAGTTTCACGCTGACACATCAATTTATCTCTTGATTTTAATCCTGTGAAATATAACATGATCTATTTCTTGATTTCAATATTAGTGAAATGTAACGTTCTTTTGAGTGAAACTTGTGCATTTTACAAGACTGTGTTTCACATCTACCCTTTGATTGGTATTCTATTGTTCACTTTTAATTGTTGCGTATATCCTTTATTCAACCGTTAAGTAATTTAAAAATCTTCATTCCAGCATATACTTGAAAAGGACCACAACCATATGGTCGAAACGTTGTAATCAATAAACAAAGATCTGGCTAGTTTTGGTCGATTACATTATTTTCCAATCATCTTTTGATTAATTAACTAGCGACATTAAAAACAATCTATAATCTATTAAAGCATTTTCTAAGCCGTAATGAAAATATTTTCCAGGAGAAACTTCATGAGTGTGCTTAGGTGTATTGAGCAATGTCCTGGGATCAAGTAAAAGATCTTCTAATTTATTTACGTCTTTAATATTTTTCAATAACTTCAATAATGCTCCAATAGCTCGATGAATAATATTATAATCGCACATCCATTGCTTTGTTCTTTAAAATTAAAATCACTTTTATTTATTACATTCATACTATTGTTATCTATTATACCATTTATTATTAACTCATCATCATTATTTTCAATACAATAATTCTCTTCATCACTGCTAATGTCACTATTACTGAAATCAATATTTTCATCAACATTTTCATTATCAGGAATTATATGCACTATTTCACTTAAACACATCACTTTATTATCATCTTCTTCCACATTATTATCAGTTATTTGTCTATTATGCAATAATTTATAAGCTTTAAGAAGTCTTCTATTTTTCTCACGGATAAATTTTCTATTTGACTCACGGATAAATTTTTAAAATGTTTGCGCAATGACATTTTTTTATTATATATTATTAAAATATTAAAAAATATTAATATTTCGAAAATATAAAAATTTATTAAAGAATAATATTAAAAATATTAATTTCTGTTGGAACTCGCTTGAATTCGAGTGGACTAAGTTTCGACTCGCGCAGCACTTGAGCCATTTCTGCTTTTTGATCGTATTGCAACACTTTTCACGATTATTTATTCGACTCGTAATGGCGTCGCGTAAAAAGAACACGAACTGTTTACCATTGCTTTACGACGGTGACGCCTGGGTCCATAACCTATTAAGATAGGAAAGGCAGAGCCTTTCGTAGTGCAATGAAAAGAGCAGGAAAAAGAACGACAAGAATGCAGCACGAGCGGCGCTGCATTCTGCTTCTAGATCTCGAAGCAATCAATATTAAAAGTCCATTATTACCATCTATGTTCTAGTTCTATACTCTGTGTTCTCTATCACGCGTTCCTTTTGTCTCATGGCGAACTATCGTTGTACTCGAGTTCTCTCTTTCTATTAAATACGTATTATATCGTTACTGCATAACTCTTATCGTTCTTTTTCCTGCTCTTTTCATTGCACTACGAAAGGCTCTGCCTTCCCTACCTTAATAGGTTATGGACCCAGGTGTCACCGTCGTAAAGCAATGGTAAACAGTTCGTGTCCTTTTTACGCGACGCCATTACGAGTCGAATAAATAATCGTGAAAAGTGTTGCAATACGATCAAAAAGCAGAAATGGCTCAAGTGGCTAGATTTGAGTCCCTGAACAAAGAAAGCTACGATATGTGGAAAATGTTCATGGAAGCATTCCTTGTGAAAAATGATCTGTGGCAATACATAAGCGGAACGAGCGTAAAATCCGAAGTGATAGCTGGTAACGCGGCCTCAGAAAACACAGTACGAATGTGGGAACAAAACGACGCCAAGGCACGATCAGACATTGTGTTGTCGATTAGCTCGACCGAGCTGAAGCAAATCAAAGGAAGGTGCATCACAGTCCGTGAAGTGTGGCTGAAGCTGAAAGATATGTATCAGTCGAAGGGATCGGCACGAAAAGCAGCTCTTCTTAAACAATTAACTACACTAAAATTGTCAGGTAATGGCGATGTTCGCGCTCATCTTAATCAATTCTTCGATATTGTAGATAAAATAAACGAAATAGGAGTCGAATTCGACGCAGATCTACTATCGACGCTACTGCTGCTGAGTTTGCCAAATGAATTCGAAAACTTTTGCTGCGCGATCGAGGCACGAGATATGTTATCAACCCTCGAGACACTCCATATAAAGATCATGGAGGAAGTTGATGCAAGAAAAGGCATTGCGGGCAAGCCATTCATCGAATGCAATGTACGCAAAGAAGCATTACAAAAAGCAACAGAAGAGACCCAAAGATGAAAACTCTAGTAGCAGCACGTTCAAGTATAAGTGTCATAAATGCAAGACAGTCGGGCACAAAGCGTCCGATTGTAAAGCTTAAAAGAAAGATTCACAGACCGCACAGAACGCAACCGACACAACAATGCTCACATCCGAAGCCTTTTTGGCTGAGATGACGGAGACGGGTAAATGGTGCTTGGATAGCGGAGCAACATCGCATTTTTGTTACGAGGCATGTAAATTTGGCGGGAACATGAACATTAAACGTGAGAAATTGAATCTCGCAAACAAACTCGGCCCAGATCACAGGAAAAGGAACAGCTCGTTTGAATACCAATGTTCATGGAGAATTGAAATCAATTAATCTAGAAAATACGCAGCTGGTTCCAGATCTACGGATGAATCTTCTCTCAGTCGCCAAGATCACCGACTATGGATACGATGTCCTGTTCAACAAACACAAAGAGCTCGTAATGGATCAAGACGGCAACGTGAAGTTGATTGCGAATAAAACTAATGGTCTGTACATTGTCAAAGAATCAGTCAACGAAATTGCAGTCGCGAAAGAAACTAGCACCGGAAGCACGACTCAGTTAAAGGCAGACTGGCAACGCAGATTCGGTAACTTAAACGCAAGGGATCTTCAAGAAGTCATTTGCAAAGGTCGAGTAGAGGGAATAGAACCAGGAAATTTCATCAACAATAATTGCGATATTTGTCCGGAAGGAAAGATGGCGAGGAGTCCGTTTCCAATAAAATCCGAGAGATCTACAGAAATCCTGGATTTTGTGCACACTGATCTATGCGGTCCAATGAAGATCACTTCTATTGGCGGAACTAAGTATATTTTGCAATTTATTGACGATAGCTCTAGATAAGGACAGATCTACTTCTTAAATCTAAATCTGATGTTTTTCAAGCGCTGCAGAACTTCGTCATGATGGAGAACCAGATTGGTAGAAATACAAAAATCATCCAGTCCGATAATGGAAAAGAATTTGTGAACGCCATTATCGACGAGTTCCTGAAAAAGCGCGGAATCATCAGAAGATTAACCGTACCATACTGTCCTCAACAGAACGGTGTGGCCGAGAAGAGAAATCGCACCTTGGTAGAAATGGCTAGGTGTTTCTTGCTGCAGTCCGGCCTACCTCCATCTTTTTGGGCAGAAGCCGTAAATACGGCAAACTATATACGCAACCGATGCCCATCAAAATCGTTAGACGGAAGAACTCCATTTGAAGCGTTGTCAGAGAAAATTCCAGACGTCAGTCATTTCAGGAAATTTGGAAAACGGGTATTTGTCCTGTGTAATAAACCTGGCATCGGAAAACTGTACTCACGCGGAGTCACTGGTATCTTCGTCGGGTATTCAGACTCCTCAAAAGACTATAGAATATGGATCCCAGATGAAATGAAAATCATTGTGTCAAGAGATGTTAAATTCCTGCACATCGAATCTCCCAAGAAAAACACATACAAAGATTTCTATCCGAGATCAGTCGAAAACAGTGAAGAAGTCGACATAAGCCAAAATGATGATCGATGTAATATTGGAGTCATCCGAGAATCGTCCAAACGAAACCGTTGAAGAGAATATAGCCGACAGAAAGTGCCTACAGAATGCATCGAACTAGCCAATGGAGATGCAATAGAAGAATTCCAAGAGAATCAAGATGATCCACCTCATGACGCACAGGAAGTAATACGTCGCAGACCTAAAATTGTGAGGACAGGAGAAAAGGGGAAGACTTCGTAAAGAATTCCACTATCATCAAGCCAAAATTTCAGAAGCACAATCAGCACATTTATCAGAAATTCCAATGAGAGAAGCGATGTCTGGCTTAGAAGCTAACGAATAGCGACTAGTGATGGTCAAAGAAATAAGATCAATCATCAAAAATGATACCTAGAAATTAATTGATCGAGTCGACGACCATCGAATGATTATCGGTACTCGGATGGTATTCAGAAACAAGCTCAATCCCGACGGATCCATTCAGCAACGAAAGGCGCGATTAGTAGCCCAAGGATTCTCACAAACACCAGGCGTGCATTTCAACGAAACATTCGCTTTGGTAGCACGCATGGGATCAATTAGACTGATGATCAGTTTAGCTGCACGCTTTCGTATGAACATTCATCAGCTAGATGTCACCACGGCTTTCCTCAATGGATACCTGGAAGAAGACATTCTAGTGAACCCACCGAAAGAACTCACCGAACTTTTACAAATCCTTGCAAACTTGGATAAGGACGATATCATCCGAAAGAAACCAGATGCTCCATGAATTAAACACTGGCAACAAAGTCTGTAAGTTAAGAAAAACATTATACGGACTACGACAAGCTGGACGAATCTGGTATCAAAGGCTTGACATAGTCTTAAAGGAATACGGAGCAAATACTACGAATGCCGACCCGTGCCTGTATCGCTTGGGACAAGGAGAGAACGTCATACTGATAGCTGTATACGTTGATGATACACTCATTGCATCACGTAACAAGAAAGAAATCGATCGAATCTCTTATTTTTTTTCGCAACAATTCACGATAAAGGATCTTGGAGAAGTCAGTCGGTGTCTCGGAATTGAATTCAATCGCGAAAAGATTACTCTAACTCAAAAAAGCTATATCTGCGAACTGCTCAAGCGTTTCGGAATGACTGCAATCCAGTCAGCACTCCTTTCGACTCGAATGTAAAGTTGAAAAAAGGAACAGACAGACTTACACCAGATGATCAAGCTTTGCTCTACCGCGAACTCGTGGGAAGTTTCACGTATCTTGCATCTTCCACTAGGCCAGACATAGCCTTGTCGACAAGCTATCTCGGGCAATTCAACAATTGCTTCGATGAAACACACTGGAAGGCCGCCAAAAGAATTCTAAGATATCTGAAGGGGACCATAGAAGTAGGACTCGTTTACGGACCAGACTCAAATCCCCTTATCGGTTATACAGACTCGGATTGGGGAAATTGTCACGTAGACCGACGTTCACATTCCGGATTCCTGTTTATACTAAGTGGATGTCCTATCACTTGGGATGCGAAAAAACAAAAAACTGTGGCGCTGTCATCGTGTGAAACTGAGTATATGGCACTCACCGAATGTGCCAAAGAAGTCATATTCTTGCAGCGTTTTCTGATGGAATTAGGGTTCAGTGATCTAAGTAATGTCACAATCTACGGAGACAATCTCGGCGCGATCAAACTAGTGGGGAATCCCGTTTTTCATCAGCGAAGCAAACATATCGACGTCAAGTACCACTATGTTCGAGACGCACTTCGCAGCGAAAATCTGAACATCAAGCATGTCTCTACCAGAGACATGGTGGCAGACATACTTACCAAGGGATTACCAAAAAGGAAACATTTGGAGTGCCTCGAGAAGGTCGGAATGCATCTATCACACTGCAAGTAGATTTCCGAGCGCGATTCGAGGGGGAGTGTTGGAACTCGCTTGAATTCTAGTAGACTAAGTTTTGACTCGCGCTCGCGAGCGGCGCTGCGTTCTGCTTCTAGATCTCGAAGCAATCAATATTAAAAGTCGATTATTGCTATCTATGTTCTAGTTCTATACTCTGTGTTCTCTATCACGCATTCCTTTTGTCTCATGGAACTATGTTGTACTCGAGTTCCCTCTTTGTATTAAATACGTATTATATCATTACTGTGCATAACTTTTGTCATTCTTTTTCCTGCTCTTTTCATTGCACTACGAAAAGCTCTGCCTTCCCTACCTTAATAATTTCAAAAATGAGGTTATATATATATACCTCTATAAATTTTCAAATGTATAATGTTATTATATTTAATATTTGAAAAAATAAACTATTTAATTCTTAACTTTACTCCTCGTTTCTATTTTTCTAAATTTCTTGACTCACACACAAATCTTTTTCTCCACAATATAATAAATAATCTCTCTGGTCCATTTCACACGCGGTAGATTGATTATAGGTTATGTGGTTTTTGAGAAACATCTTGCGAAATGATTATTTACTGATAACATTTTCAAGAGAAATTGATGAGATATTTGAAAAGACTCTCTTAAAGAGCGTTTTTTTTAAAGCAAAAGTCAGCTCTGGTCGCATGACCATACAGCAATGGAGGGGAGTATCACAGTAAAGTTGCCCGCCAAATATAAATCTCAAGGATGGCTAAGGCACATAATCAAGAACTTAATTTAGCTTAATGTTACAGAATTTTATATCTATTAATAGACTAAGCTTAATAACTATTAGAGATTAATTCTATATCAGAGAGTAATATACACTACAATAGGGAGTAAAAATTCAAATAAAAGACACTTAGTTCACTTGAAATAAAGATCTTAATTTAGCTTAATACTACCTGAAATAGTAATTAGTAAACGCGAACAGTAAATATCTAAAAACTTAAAGGTTCACACTATATTTCTGACTAAATGAACTCAAGGACTGGGAAACAAATAAAAGTTTAACTTAAATTTAAATTAAAATTAGTGTCAATACTTTGAATAGATACTCAAAATTGCGCTTTCCTATGAATACCTAAATGAATGGTATACTTAATACCTAATAATAGTCAAGCCTAGAAATAATTATAATAGATTTCGGGTTAACAAAAGAGACTAGTATCAATAATTAGATATAAGGTCAACTCTAAAACATAAATTAAGTGAGCTCAAGGAGGAGAGAAAAGCAATGTAAAGCCGTAGAATAATTACAACCTAAAACTAAAACTAAAATTAAAGTTAATATTAAATTCAAAGAAAATACATGCTCATTTTAGACATTTAGTTCAAGTTGAAATAAAGATCTTAATTTAGCTTAATACTACCTGAGATAGTAATTAGTAAACGCGAACAGTAAATATTTAAAAATTTAAAGGTTCACACTATATTTCCGACTAAATGAACTCAAGGACTGGGAAACAAATGATGTGAGATTACAATATACATTACACATTAGATATTAAAATCAATATTTATGATTTTATGTAATGAGGAAATCACTTCCACTTCCCCATCCAATTGAGATAAAAGTAGCTCCATTGGAAGGGGAAATGTCTTCCCGAATACTATCAGGCTCTCAATTAAAATTTTTCTTTGCAAGTTGAATCGAGTACATTTCTAAAAAATATGGTTTGCGGATTCTTCTTCATCATAGATCAGGCAGGTAGGGGAAGAAACTATCCGAAATCTATGCAAGCTAGCTAAGAGAGAAGTGTGACCGCTCCTTAATCTACAAATAGAGACCACTGACCTCCTCGAAATATCAACTCCATGGAACCATGTCCTCCTAGAACTTGTAAGACAATTATCCATATAGCTCTATTAGTGCTAGAGATCTTGCAGAGAAACTTGAGAAGAGGTTTTTACTCCATTTAATTCTGATGTCCCGCGAGAAAACATTGAGAGGAGAATCTATACCGGAGCAGATAGCCTCTTTAGTTGCCGCGGCAGCTCTTTCATTTCCTATTATACCGCAATGACTGGGAATCCAAATAAATTTGATTTTTTCCATTTTTAAAAGATTATCTGCGCAGTGTTTAATTTCGAGAATAAGAAAAGAAGTTCTACCGTTCAACTTGGCATTAGCAAGCGCAACAATCACTGATTTAGAGTCCGAGAATATAGTAAACCTTTCACCTTCAACCCTTTCAATTTCTTTTACTGCGCATAAGATCGCCATTGCTTTCAAAATAAAAATAGAAACAAAGCCCAGCGATCTAAATTTTCTCACCAAGGACCCATCCTCCGATACTACCGAGAAACCAAAATGGTCCAATTCATCCTTCCTGGAACTATATGTGAAAAGACAGTAAGACGTTGTACGTTCTTCCTTAAAATATCACAAAATAGTCTCTGACCGTTAACAGACTTATCAAATTTAACACCATCCTTGGTTTCCGGAGAGAAAATGAGCGAAAAATAGGGAAAATTGTAGCATAAAGGACGGGATTCTTACATGGAACTTACTTCCATGTAAGAATCCAGAATACGGGACGATCCTACGCAATCCACTTAAGTCGAGTTTTCTAACAGATTCTGTAAATTATTGAGAGTAGGAATGATAGAATGGTTTGTTTGAGAATAGACTCTAGAGATAAAGTTGCTACAGAGGAATTTAGATCTTAGAAAGAGGAGTGGTTCTTTCTCTTCCGCCAGAATGAAATTAATTGAAGTGGACTTCCTCAAACCCAAAACAATTCTCAAAGCCTTGTATTGAATCCTATCTAGCTTAATTCTTTGATTCCTAGAGATCGTTAAGAATGAAACAACCATAATCCAGCCTGACCAAAATGTTATAGATGATTTTTAATAAACGGAGGTCTGATCCCTATCATGTATGAGTCAAGCAACTAAGGATCTTCAACGGACATTGATACTTACGCTATAAGTTATCAACATGGGCGCGAAAGATTAGAGGAAAAAGGAATTCTCAAAAATTTAATCCTCAAGGGGACGAATCACTTCACCATTCAGAAATAGCTGGGTTTCTCTCTATACAACTTCTGGAGCTTCTCTTAAAGAGACAGAACTTCGTTTTCTCAGAAAGATCCAAATCTAGAAGATAATTAAAAAATAATTCCTCACTGACCTTTTCAAGAGACAAATTAAGCTGATTAATATCCTGACGCAAATTTCCCTAAGCACAAAATATGGCAATGTCATCTGCAAATTGAATTATTTTGCAGTCTCCCACACATTTAGATTCTGTTTCCGAAACGTAAATATAGTAGAGGAACGGATTCAAGACACTCCCCTGAGGGAGGCCTTTGGATCAAAATGATTTCATTAATATTCTCAAAGCGACTTGTCTGGCGTAAGTGGCATTCTGTATAAAGGCAGTAACATTCGGAAATACCCCAAGATCAATTAATTTCGAGATTAAAATATTCGGAAGCACATTACCATAATCAGACTTGATGTCTAAAAACGCGGCTGGAAGAGCACGATCTTTTTTAAAAACTAACAGAATTTCAGATTGCAAAATAGCGAGATTATCTGTACACGATTTATTTCTTCTAAAGTCAAACTGAGACCTTGGAAGAATCTTCTTAAGATGCTTTTTCATAGTGACGCTCGACGCTCGATTCGAGCGTCAAAACTGATCACGTGACCGACTTCATCTGTGAAAGGGGAAATAGCAGCATCAAACGTCAAGCAGGGATGCCAGTTTTGGCCCGCTGCACGCTACGCACACAAAGAAGAAACTGTGTACGTGTGACGCTCGGCGCTCGGCAAACTTCAGGCAGTAGAAGAGTGCAGACATACTCTCTACTGTCTCCTTTCCTCTCGAGCTGTAGCTATAGCTATAGCTAACGCCTCGAGAATCGTTTAACGGCTCGATCCGTTTATCAGATTTCGCGTCTCGCATAAGAGCACAAAATTTACACATAAATAATTAAATAAATATTTTAATCATATAAAAATAATAATGAAATAAATTTTCTAATACTGTAAAATTTTAAATAAATTAATTAAATAAATCTTTTATTTATAATTTATTCAGTATATAAAAAATATAAACAAATTTGACAAAGGATAGAAAGAGAATATAAACGATAAAATTCCACTCTTGGCCAACATGTTAATAATATCTTAATGAATAATATTCTATATAATATTCTATATCATATGTATAATTTATCAATTTGTAAATAAATAAAGCACATGTTGTTGTTCAACGGAAACCGCGAGAAAGTCTCTTCCGTCAAGAGGAAATGTAAAAAAATGTTTTCTTAGAAAATCTAAAAAATGATTTTTGTACATTTCCAAAGAATACAGAGGATATTTAGAGAAAGAATAGTTATAGAAAATATTAACATGCAAAATAAATATAAAAAGATATAAACTTAAAGGAATATAAAGAATAAAACGTAGAAAAAGCACAAAATCGGAAAAAAGCGCACATTTTCATTTAATATAATATCGAGAAAATAATGTGCATATATATATATATATATTTTCTCGATAAAAATATTTCCGAGAATATACAGTGAACTTTTGAATATAGAGATTAACTTTATATATCTCGGATTACATGATAAAAATGTGTAATGACATATTAAAAATATATATTTTGTCTTTTTTACACATATTTTTATTCGAATCTAAAAGAGATGTCTTATTTAAAATAATAATTTCAAAAATACAACTTCATAACAATTATATTAATACATATTTATTTTGACTATATTTTTTATTTGTCCATATTTTTGTTTATATTTATTATTTCTATATTAGAACAATTTTAAAGTTAAAATTTCTTAATTTATTTTTTTCTTATTATTTCTCTTTTGTTAATTTATTTTTTTCTTATTATTTATATTTTTTATTCTATTTTTTTTTAATGAAATAAATATCGCCGATCTAATATGCATCAAAGAAAAGTCGATCGGATTTTGTAAGTCGTGTATATATAGTAATATATTATATATACATTGGTCGCGAGTGAGCGCGGCAGTGTTTAAAGGAAAGCGGAATCTTGTGCAGTGAGAAAGTGTACACTTGGCTTGACGATAAAACAAACACTTTATTAAAATCAAACTAAAATTAATGTGACGAGTGTCCAGTGTAATGCGGATGGTCAAGGTCCGATAAGAATAGCGGTCGTTGTATGCGGTTCGATCAGCGAATTTTCGTGAAGAGATAACGGAGGTCCGTGAGAATAAGCGGTCGAGTAAGTATAATAGTTTAGCGGTTTGACTGAGCGGTCGAGTAAGCGGTATAGCGTAAAGTGCGAGACTCCGAAAAGTGCAAGACTTCGCGAGGCCCACACGCGATGCCCATTATATATCGAGCCAAACTTTGGGCCCATGGCGACGTGGGCCAATTAATTTTGAATATTAGCGGTGATTAGGGCGCCACGCATTATTGGCCGCCGATGAGGTCTGACGTCGATCTTTTTGCGGTTGGCATGCGCGTGATCTTTTATGATCAGCTGATTGGCGATCAGCTGATCGTGACGTATGGGCGCGCATGCCCATATGCTCGCTAACATTGGCGGCGGTTGGCATTGTTTTGCCAAATATTTATAACGCGCGGATCTCATGTGGTACAAAAAATATAAAATAACATGAACGTTTGAGTTTTTCTGATAAACCGAAGGTTCGAGAAAAATCTTGCCCGTTAAATTCAAATTATAATTGCCGATTTTTGGCTTATGCGATTTATCGAATCGAGTCATTTTAATGAATTTCGAACATACATACATATATACATACATATATGCACATATATATCGTATATGCCTACGTATATTGTACCATACATGCCTGCGTACTTTTATTTCTGTTTTTTTTTTCATTTATTCGGAATACAAATGCAGAGCCGAATCTAGAGTCAGAAGAATACAGATGCGTTTTTACAATTTTCGCAAATCTGTCTGAATCTTGTTATTCTTCATAAAGCTCTTCTATCTTCATAAAGCTCTTCTATCTTATATTATTATTTGGAAGACTACTTTTTTATTTTTTTCATCATTTTCCAAATCTTAGATGAATATTTTTTTTTAAAGACAAATTGCTAATAGTGCGATCTCATGTCATAGACGTAGTAAAATGGACACAGAAAATAAATGCAGCTTCCGCCAATTGGGGAAAGTTACAGACTGTGTATAAATGCAGAACCAGAAGAATGGCAAAAGAGTTTATACAATTCTCCCGAATCCGTCTATAAACTCTTCTATCTTCATATATTATTATTTCGGTGACTATTTCTTTATTTTTTTCATTTGATGAAAAGACTAACAAATCGGAGAATCACTTTTACAAAAATGCAGGCTAATATAATTCAAAATATGTATGCAAATATGTATGTGTATATATACAGGGTGTTGAAAAAAAAGTGTTACATATTTTGATAGCAGGTAGTATGGATCAAAACAAGAAGAAAAGGTCTAATAAACATGAGTCCTAAAACTGATATCTTCAAAGATATAAGCTATTTTGTTATTTGAGCTCTTTGTCATTTTCTTATTAGTCGTGTCATCTTTAGAATGTAATGAACGTCTTAGAGAATCATGCACTCTTTCAAATCACGCACCATAACTTCATTTCTAAAAATTGGTTCGCAATAGATACCACAAATCAGCATTAAAACTTTTTGTTTTTTGTAAAAAAAATGTTTTTATTTTGTTATGTTGTAGTACATTCAGTTTCTTTACTGCAGTTTTTTTATGGAAGATAAATGATTACATTTCATATTAAAATAAAAATTGTTTCTTTATCTCTCTTTGTTTATTTTTTTTTTTTAAAGCACCTAGAAAAAGATATCCCTATTGTACCCCATTCTCCCCTACTCCTTTGTTCATTACATTCTCAGATCACATCAAAGATGACACGACTAATAAGAAAATGACAAAGAGCTCAAATAACAAAATAGCTTATATCTTTGAAGATATCAGTTTTAGGACCCATGTTTATTAGACCTTTTCTTCTTGTTTTGATCCATACTACCTGCTATCAAAATATGTAACACTTTTTTTTCAACACCCTGTATATATATATATATATATATATATATATATATATTGTGACGTGATGCTTTTGAGCTCCGTCATAGTGACCCCACCGAGGGGGAGAGAGCGTGCGAAGAGTCGTCCCTCACATCTAAGGGGGACCCTTTCCGATTCCGCGAAATATTTTATATCGAATTGTATGTTAGAGGCTTATTCTGAGCGTAGAGAGTGCGGCATTCTGAGCGAGCGGATAGAGAAATAATGTACAGCAAGATACCGAAGACGGATACCGAAAGGGAGAGAAGAGAATAGCTGACCAATGCTTCCAGGTCATGTATCGAGATCCCGCTCCGCCGCCTACCGTACATAAAATTGTATTAATCTCTGCATTACTTTTAGAGAAACGACGATACGGAACATCTAGACGAAGAGGCGGCGTATACTCTCCCAGGCGGCCGACTGTGGAGAGAAGGCGCATCCGGAACGGGCGAGGATACGGCTTGGCCAGCCCGACATGCCCGAGTTACCGGAAAAGAGATACTGTCCCGAAAGATCGTCTGAGTCAAAGTTGCATCCCTGCGAAAGGGCTACACGCCATTCAGCAGAACGAGATGTAAAGGGGCGGAAAATATAGACCCCCCCCCTTCCTGCCGAAAAATCGACGGAGTGCGCGGAAGATCGGTGCGGGACTCGAGGGCCTCCCGGATCATTATTCCGAGAATCACTGTTCGGTGAACTGTGTAAGAGGTGACACGTGCCTACAAGAGACGACTCATCTGGACCCGAGCACCGCAACGTATTGTAAGCCGACGCTCAGATAGCTCTAATTGTATTCCCGGATACAGCTGGTGTCGCGTTTTACCGTACCGTAATATATTGTGACGTAAATTAGATACCGGATTATCGTAGGAAACCTGTGTGCTTGCCTTGTTTTCCGTTAGCCTACCGTTCCGTTACTTATCGAGACGCCAGCTGACCCCGGGGATCGCGGATTTGTCCCTCTCAGGGGGTTCGTCACCGGCAGTCAAAAATTACCGTATCGTCTCTATCGTACCGTATCGTATCATGCCGTACCGTATATCTCGTTCCGTATTATGTTGTGTCGTTATGTGGAATGTCGAATTATGTCTCGTGCATAAGAGCAAAATTTAGACACTTCCGTATCGCGTAGATAACGGCGGGATTTGCGCGAAGTCGTTCTTTGCGAGCAAGAGGTACCGTATACGCGAAATCTGCTCTGCAAGAATTGTATAAATCGCGAAATCTCCGTTCGAATTTCATGTCCGTTAAAGTTCGTTTCGTATTTTCTCGTTTGAGAGTCAAGATTGTTTTGTTGAGAGCGAAAGGTTGTTACCGTTAAAGATTGCGAGACAAAATCAGCGCTTGTGTGCTTAAGATTACCGTTAATAATAACCTTTGTTATATTCTCGAATTTATTGCCATAACGTATCGCCGACTTTTATGAGAATTTCCGTTCGATTTATATCGAAATATCGCGAGAGGCTCGTGCCTCTAAATGTATTATATATTACTCGTTTATTATATTCTGTTCGTTATCGATTATTTTCCCGTGATCGCTAATTACTGCTAATTATTTGAGAAAGTAACTCGATTTGTATTGAGATCTTTAGTGAGGCTCGCGCCTCCGAGTGCGTTTTAAAATCTGCCATGTACTATACTCCGAGTGTTACAGTTTATTTCGTCACTTATTGTCAGTAGATTTTACTTATCGCGATCGTGAAGATTTATATCCGTTTCCGTTCGTCTTATCATTGTATTATTCTCGCGTATATTATACCGATCGTTCCGTTACACTTATAGTTGACCTTCGTGTCATACATTATAAATCTTATACTGCTTCTTTCCTTTCAAATTTCGATTACCGTTACTCATTTATATATTTCATATTCATTTTCTTTCTTTGTTCGTCGTCGTATATTGATTCTTGTCTATTTCTTTTCTTTTGGATTATTATTTCTGTCATCTTTTCATTTTGTACTATAACTGTCCAATACATTCTAATTAATATTAAGAAACTGAGTGTCGATTATTTCTCTCTCCCGGAAGTCCTCTCACGTTCTCTCTCGTTCACAACGAATCCTGCTCCTCTGCCACATACTGAACCCTGGGTTACCGAAAATCTCGTCCGTTACCGTACCGTTATCGTGGCGCGGAAGACCGCGCCTGGCGCCCAACTTTATTCTCCTACGGGGAGGTTTATAAGATACCGTACGCTACCGCAATTCCGAGATACCACTTAAGTAATTATTGAATTTTCGTATCGGCCAAAACTAGCACGCTACCTCCTCGGGATCGGCGTTCTCGAGGTGGGCAACAGCGTAGTAATATATATATATAAAATATAAATTAATATACACACACACACACACACACACACACACACACACACATATATATATATATATATATATATAAGTTAAATATAAATAATTTATATAATAATTAAATATAAAATATAGTTAACTTTAAAATTGTAGATTACATCATTTTTATAAAGATGTAAGAAATAATATTAAAACTGTTCTTTTTATATCAAACAAATTTTTAAATTTATTAAATATTATGTATGTAAAATTATAATTTTAAATAAAATCTTTGTTAAAAGAAAGAGAGAGTATTCCTTATATTGTTTGAGAGTTATATGTGATTTCTTTTTTAATAGAAATTTAAAAGAAATTTGCATTATATTAAGTGAAACATAAATTCTCTAAATTTTTTGAAGTGAAATTTTTCATTTGAAATTAATGAGACTTTATTTGATGTAATAGTGATAATATTACCATTCTGAAGAACTGATCTTTCACTTTTTTTAAAACAAATATTTAACTACATCTATAGAGGAAATTTATATAAACTAATGTTTCAAACTATTCCATTATTGAATTTTTCATACTTTTTGGAGAAAATTCTGTATTGCATCATCTAACATGAAAAACTTTTTTTCACAAAGTGAGTAGAATTTTCATAATTGAAAAATTTTACCGTAGAAGTAAAAAGTCTCTCTGTTTTGAGTAACACGGATATTATTTTATTTTTCAGATGAAATTTTAATCCAAGAAATTTAGAGAAAATGATAACAAATAGAACGTTTTATATTTTAGCGTTTAATAATATGAGTATACAAAGTTCAAAAAGTGTCACAGGTAAAGATCAGGACCCCGTGGCTCATCATTCCCACAGTATTTAATGACTCCAAACTCTCTTTACCTGTATGCATATGTGTATATATGTGTGCATGTGTATAATGTGAGTATATGTATGTATCAAAAAAAAGAAAGAGTTTCAT
>JAPIVC010000755.1:0-43829 GCA_030586385.1 Camponotus fellah | reverse complement strand
GAATCCTCGCCTACCATCGCGCAGCGCGCTATCTTTGTCGATCACTAGGAAACCGTATTGGTATCTCCAACAAGGAGTGACTCATTGGCGCACAGTACAATTGGACACGTTGCAATTGCACACCGTGCTATTGGACGTTATATTTGCCCACTGTTCAATTGAACACAGTTCTTTTGCGCACCGTTTGATTGGACACGTTACATTTGCCCACCGTTCAATTGGACATAGTTCTTTTGCGCACCGTTCGATTGGACACGTTACATTTGCCCACCGTTCAATTGGACACAGTTCTCTTGCGCACAGTTCTTTTGCGCACATTACTTTTGCCCACATGTTCAATTGCGCACATATATTTTTTCATGCAAAAGGAGGTTTCACATGGGTTTGCAACGGGGCGGGAGTGGGACGGGGGGGTGTGCAGTCTGTGCATGTACTTTGCAACGCAAACTGGGATTTCACATGAGTTTATAAAACTGTGGGCAAAAGAACTGTGGGCAAAAGAACTGTGGGCAAAAGAACTGTGGGCAAAAGAACTGTGGGCAAAAGAACTGTGCGTAAAAGAACTGTGCGCAAAAGAACTGTGTCCAATTGAACGGTGGGCAAATGTAACGTGTTCAATCGAACGGTGCGCAAAAGAACTGTGTCCAATTGAACGGTGGACAAATGTAATGTGTCCAATCGAACGGTGCGCAATCTTATGTGTCTAATAGCACGGTGCGCAATTGCAACGTGTCCAATTGTACTGTGCGTCAATGAAGGCTTCTCTCTCCAACATGCGCGACACAGCGCATGAAAATCGTCGTACAGCATATCGGTGTTCACGTGATCGTTGTACACGTGTTTCAGATTAGTGCCGTCCTACTTAAAAAGTATCGATAGATTCGCATTGTCGCGTATCAGATGTTGGGTCATCTTAGCGTAAGATTGGCATAGATAGAAACAATCGACCTTCCCATGATGCGTGATGATGATTTCCCATAGCGAAGTACTCCCTCACGACGTTCTGTTTATCGCAGGCTACGTCGTCGAACACTAATATCGAGTTCGGTAGCGCCTCGCTAAGCGGAATGACGTCGGTATTGTTCGAATACATAAAGTAACCAATCCTGCATCGGTCTTAGCAACTTTTCCATGTATTGATATTTAGGCTGATGCAACGATTTCGAGTAAACGTACACGTTCTCGAATCGCACGCCGTGAGGACTCTCCAGAAGGCTTATCAGCACGTTCGTTTTATCGCAATTAAAGGGATCGCAGATTACGCAGCGTATCGCGGTCGGTAACAGACGATCGTGTTTTCGCGGTTCCTCGTTCATCGAGCGCGTCTTACGTCGACGTTGGACACTCTTATCGCGATCGGTTGACACACGAAACGCATCACTTCTCTCTCTCTCTTTCTTACAATTCTTCCTCGTTGCCGCGAGCGAATCTGCGCGTCGGTGCGCAAAATCGCGCGCGAGCAACGAGCGAGGATTCGCGCTCGCGAGCGTATATATAGAGGAAAAGACGATCGCCGTTAGGTGTGATCGACGGCGACGCGATAATGTTACGCGCGTTTGACGCCTTCGCGCGTGCGACACTTCGTCATGTTTATCCTATTGGTGAACGATTCCGATATTCTCGAACTCAGCGTCGATCAATTGCAGTACGTTCCGAAGAAACTTCTGCTGGACAAGTACGGTAATTTCGTCGATCGATTGTGGGACAAATTGCCCATACATCTGAAGGACGATCCGGACGTGCAGCGTTATCGTCTCTGTCACAAGCATTATAATCAGCCGTGGCAACAGACGCACATCGACGGTCCGCCGCTGTGCATCAAAGACTGCGGCGTGTGCATAGAGAACGAAATGGCATAACAATGAGCGCGTCGGCGAGCGTATGAGATACGCGGAGGACACCGCAACGGCTGTCGTCGGCGGTGGAGGTTTGCTCAATAGAACTATAAACGCCCTTCCGTTCGAACTACATATACCGGGATATCAGTTTCGCGGTCCCGGTACTCGTCTCGCAAAGCGGCTCGCGCGAGGCGATCGAAGCGTCAATCCGCTGGACGCGGCTTGCCGCGAGCACGACATCGCCTATTCGCGGAGCGGCGATCTCGCCGATCGACACGTCGCGGATCGAGCGCTAGGTGCGAGAGCGTTCGAGCGCATCCGGGCCGAAGATTCGACTCTCGGCGAGAGAGTGGCGGCGTCGGCCATATGGGCGGCTATGAAGACGAAGACGAAACTAGGAATAGGCATGGTTAGAGCGCGAAGAGGCGCGAGGAAGAGCGGCGGCGGTAGTAGCAAGAGGAGAACGACCGTGACGAGGAGGACGACGAGAAAACGAGCTCTTCCCGTGGCGAAACGCGGCGGTTTCCTGCCGCTGTTGCCAGCGCTCGGAGCTTTAGGATCGTTGATCGGCGGAGCGGCCGACGCGAAGATGGTGAACGACGACAAGGCCGCGCGTCGACGATTGGAGGAGCTGTAACGGCACAATCGAGCGATGGAGGGTCGCGACTTGTATCTCGCGCCTTACAAGCGCGACGGAAGCATCGCAAGACGAAGCGTACGAATGGTTAAGAGAAAAAAATGTCGCGCCTCCGCGCGCGTTAGACGACGTCGTAGTTCCGATCGGCGTCACGACGAACGAACAGTTGAACAGCGCGGCCGCGCGCGCTCGCGTGCGTCACTTCAGAGGTGTGTTCATGCGCGACGCGTTGTCCGGGCGAGTTCGTCGCGACGAGAGCGGTATCGTGAACCTGAACGACGCCTCGGGGCCAGGCATGCATTGATGGTGTACGCTAAAAGGGGAAAAGACACCATCTACTTCGACGCTTTCAGCAATCTTCGGCCGCCGCGGGAACTCGAGCGCTATCTCGGACGGGACACGTGCATCGTGAACAATCGCGACTCTCAGCAAACGTACGATCAGAGCATCTGCGGTCAATTGTGCCTGCGCTTCCTTCGACGAATCGATTGGGGAAGAGGAAAGAGGAAGCCTTTCGGTCTCTAACGGCGATCGCGCGCGCCATCATGTCGCTGATTCTCACGCTGACCGGAAGAAGCAACGTTCTCACGGTGAGCTACTTTCCGCCTCTCGATCTGAGCAACGACGATAACTCGGTCTGACCAATTCGAGACCTAAAACACGATTCCGAACGTGAATTCCTCGAACAATAAATTTTACTTCGACGATAACGACGAGACGATCACGATCCTGATCGGATTGTACGAACTGCGCGATATAAGCGCATACCTAAAAGCCGCGATTCTTCGGAAACAGCGACGGCAACGACGGCGAGCGCGAGGATCGGGAAGGGAGACGACGGTGATGGCGCCAGCGACGATGATGAATATCTGTACGACATCGAGGAGAAGGAGGGAATGTCAACAGTGGCGGGGGCAGCGAGCGCGCTACGCGGTAACAATAATACCATGAAAAGCGAAATTAAATGCGCATATCAAATTAATTTCAACAAACCAGACAATATCGGGTCGGTTATTAGGTTTTTCCCTCTCGCGTATTACGACCGAATAAATGGTACGTGTCCAACGAGCCCGTGAGCATTATCGCGGTTAACACGATTCGCGTGGAGTGCAACCTGACTACGGGCGCGTACGTGAACGGGAGATCCTCCCACGCGATATACGAACGTTCCGCCGGGATATAAAGTGTCGGAAATCCCGAGGCAGATTATTTATCTGCCGGTCATCGCGCGACTCGTGACCGACATATCGCTGCGTGTCGTTGATCACGACAGTTGATTGATCGATTTTCGCGGCGAAGGGATCTTGATTCGATTGCACGTGCGACGCAGACGATAAAACGAACGCGGCGAGATAAGAGGACGGGAATAGAGGCGAATCGCGCGCGTCGCGCGATGCTCGTCGTGAACGAATCTAACGCCACGACACCGCATCGCGACAGCAGAGGCGATGACCGCGATCGCGTCGCGAGAACACGAGTCGCGCGCTCGAGGAAGAGGAGCGTCGGAGGGTTGCCCGCCACCAACGCGGCTTTTCTGCGATCCATGGTTTCGTCGTACCGAGAATCGCGCGATAGTTCGACGATATGCGAAACATCCTGAGCATCGGCGGGGAACCCGTCTTCGACGATCGCATCGTGAAGATCGAGAGTCACACGTACAATCCGTACGCCAACACCACTTTCGGATACAGCTACGAAATACGAATACCCATACAATAGCAGAACCTATACACGCTGCCGTGCGAAAATTTCCTCTACGTTGAAGGTAAATTACATACAAAAAAATAATCCACCCGCCCGCATCGAGCGGCGAATCGGGTAAGCCGGGCTCCGCCGCTAAGGAGCTGTCCGCATCCACGGCACCGGCGTGACTCGCAAACAACTGCGTCGCCTTTATGTTCGAGGAGATACGTTACGAACTCAATGGCATGGAAATCGATCGTAATCGCAACGTTGGAATAATTAGCACGATTAAGAACTACATGTCGTTGACGAACGAACGAGGTAACATCTTGAAGAACGCCGGATGGGATCTCACGACCGGAGCGAGCAGAGTTTCGGCAACGGGCGACTTCAACTTTTGCGTTCCTCTCGATACACTGTTGGACTTCTGCGAGGATTACAAGCACGTCGTCATCAACGCGCGTCACAAGCTGATTCTGATAAGAGCGCGAAACGACAACAATTGCCTGATATCGCGCGAGGAATACGAGCCGAGAATCGAGCTGACGAAGATATAGTGACGCGTGCCGCACGTGGTGTTGAATGACGTCAATAAATTATCGCTGTTGCGCACGTTGGACAGCGGCCGATATCTGAGCGCCCTTTCGCTCGTGGGATCTCTACGAGTTTCCGCTCCTACAGAGCATGACCAAATCATGGTCCGTAAAAACGGCCACGCAGCTCGAGAAACCGTGTTACGTCATCTTCGCATTACAGATCGGAAGGAAGAACGTCCTATCGCAGGACGCTTCCAGATTCGACGTGTGCAATCTGACCAACGTAAAATTGTATCTCAATTCCGACTTCTATCCGTACGACGATATAAATTTGGCCTTCGATAAGAACAAGATCGTCGTACTGTACGACGCCTACGCGAGATTTCGAGGAATATATTACGGATCCTCGAGCGATGCGACGCTCCTGACTATGAACAAATTTCTATACTGCGGTCCGCTCGTGGTGATAGAGTGTTGCCGCTAAAACGAAGCGGTCAAGAGCGCCACTGTGGACGTTCGTCTGGAATTCGACTGCAAAGACAACGTTCCTTCTAATACCACGACGTACTGCCTCAACATTCACGATCGCGTGGTGGAGTACAATCCGCTAACGAACGTCGTGCGTAAGATCCTGTAAGATGACGCGCCGAACGAAAAGAGCGGAAGGAGAGGACGGGAGAGAGGGGATTAGAAAACCGCGAAAACGTTGAGAAGACTCGCGCTCGGGAGACGCGAATAAGCGTCAGTCTCTCTTTCGGCGATAACCGCGACGATGACGACGACGGTTACGGGCGATGTCGTCCCTCCGCCGATCTTCGTCGATCTGCAGGGCTTCGTCGTCAACGAGCGGTTCGTGACGAAGGAAGTGGCGATCGGTAGAATCAGCCACTTCTTCTTCTCGTGGCCCTTGATGTAGATCATCATCAAGGCGTTCGAATCGAGGTCCCTCGACGCGTCATATATCGCGTCGCGAACGATCTGCCTCGCGTGCCTATATTCCACATATCCGTCGGTACAGTGGAACTCGTGATGATTCAGAGTCAGCCAACAGGCCTGCGACTTCTCACTCTTCATCAGCAGATTCCATGACATCGGCGCGTCTTTCGCGAAAGACATCGCGGGAGAGATCGCCGAGCAGCGCGACCTGACAATCGAGACCATCGACGCCGATTACGAGGATATCGGACCCCTGCGAACGTTAGCCCCCAACGCACGTCTATCATTGCTCCTACCACGCGAAGAATTGCGCCTTAAAAAACGTGTGCAAACTGCACAACTGGTGGTTGGAGAGACGCTACCAATTGCGCGATATGTGAATAGAGACGCATCGCGCGTGTACATATTAATACGCGCGCCTCGTACGTTTCCTACACCGAAGATTATACATATTCTTATCGACTTATTAAGTTTTTTATCGCGTCTTATACGTTTACCACATCGTAGATTAATTTCGCGCATACTCTTATCGAAACTAACTTTTTCGTCGCGCGTACGTCGATTTTTTTATCGCCTACCTATAAGAATATTATTAATACTTAAAAGAATATTACTAATACTTCGAAGAATATTACTAATATTTCGAAGAATATTACTAATACTTATAAAATAATATTAATACTTAGAAAAATAATATTAATACTTAAAAAAATAATATTAATACTTAGAAAAATAATATTAATACTTAGAAAAATAATATTAATTCTTAGAAAAATAATATTAATACTTATAAAATAAGCGTCCACTCGTATCGCGCGTACGCGGTTAAACGCGTACGCGGTTACACGCAATTTCCCGCACTTCCTAAGAAATAATCGAAAAATTATCACGTCTAATTATATTACCCCGTTATATTTCCGCGTTACGTTATTATTTCATACCGCATTAGATTATTGCGCTAACCTTCAACGGAATTGTAACCACCTGCCGATAATAATATCACAGGTATAAATTAACGTCGAGGGATTGCTTTCCTCAGAACAAGTTTCGCAATCGCGTTATTAATAAGTGTTCCCACTGCTTCCCAGTGTTATTTTTTCGCAAGAACGATGAGCTACATTTCGAGCCTACGAAGAATGCATGACCGCGACGTAGATGAACGAGTGGAAGATCGTATACATAAGGAACTTCATGGACGCGATTCTCAAGCTAGTATCGATATGGAACGTGAGTATTCTCTCACTCTCATCTTTATTCTAATTTTTGTTCTCATTTTTATTCTAATTTATATTCTAATTTATATTCTCATTCTTATTCCTCGTTCTCCTTCAAAGAGACGTACGTTAATCGCGCGACGTTTTTTTCTAGTTCGAGGAGGAGATCGAATTGAAAGGCTTCATAAATATATACCGTATGCAGTATATGAGGACGAGGCGGGCGCAACGTCGATATCTGGACCTGTTGTGGTGCGACAGACCGTCGTACGAAAAATGGGAGAGGCGCGCGCCCAACATCTTCGCAGACATATTCAGATTGCGAAGATTGTTCGACATGGAGCCGCTCGTCTTGGAACACATGTACAAGACCGAGCGTCTCTACGACGACGGCGATTCTCTCGTGGATTTGTGATACGGCGGAGACGATCTGAGCTCGATCGACGAGCCGGTCTAAGCTCAATCGAGTGAGTTTTAATCGAGGTCTCTTTCGTCTAACGCGCGTACTCTCTCGTTTCGCGTACCTCGGTATGATCTATTAATGCTATACTTTGCGTATATCAGACGTCTCGTCGATGGAACTCGTTCAGATATTTCGAGGACCGCGGTGCGCCTTCCCTCCCGAATCCCGCTAGAAGCCGCTATATTGCTCTACGCATCGTCTTTCGCGTCACTTCGCGCGCCGCTTTTCATCGCTTCGTATTAATTCATATTACTTCGTATTAATTCATATTACTTCGTATTAATTCGTATTACTTCGTATTAATTCATATTACTTCGTATTAGTACATATTAATTCGTAGATTAGTACATATTAATTCGTAGATTAGTACATATTAATGCATATACTAATTCGTATTAATGCATATATTAATTCGTATTAATTCACGCATTAGTTCATGTATTAGCTCGTATATCGGTTCGTATTAATTCATGTATCAATTCATGTATCAATTCATGTATTAATTCATGTATTAGTTCATGTATCACGTCGCACATTATCTCGTAAGTTACTTTACGCGATCGCTTCGCGCGTGGCTCTACGTATCGCTCGCTACTCTAATCAACAATATACTCGACAATAATTGAGCGAGAATAATTAATAAATTTGCGAAGAAATGGAAAATCTCGCTTGCTACGAGCACGATCAATGCGATCGATAATCGACAGTCGTCGGACGCCGCTTACTTTCTTCACGGCGTAAAACTCTTGACTTACGCAAAGCTATCGGATTTTGTCAATTACTTGATTTGTCGTAATCTATTATGCACCGCGACACACTCACACATAACGACAAATGTAACGAAATAAACGCCAAGCATATACGTAATAAACGCGACAAAGACAGACGATACTCGCAAAGTTACGATACGCTAGAGTCCTATAATCAGAGAGGCGCGAACTGTACCCCCTCCACCTTGCCACCGCCGCCATCTTAGGCCCGTACAGTTCCCTCCGTAAATCCGCATGTCAGTGCTGTCAGTGCATACTGGAGTAAATGTAAATAGTGTTTGTTGCTGTGTAAATGAAAAAGAAAATCATCAATGCTGTCTATTGAAGTAAGTATTTATTCTTTATAACAGTATATCTACACCAACGTTACATTAATTTATTTGTACGAAATAAAATAATGAAATGCATCGAACGTGATATTCTCAAATCTTGAAAAACTCATTGCTCATTTGAAGTTAAGTCCGTATCAAATTTAACGCTTCTTAATAATTTTCTTTTGCAGAGGGAGAAATATCAAGTATCGCTGCTGTATCATTTTGCTAGCTTATTTATGAACATGTATGAGGTAAATTTAGTTTTTCTTTTGCAAATAAATTACAAATATTTGTCGTGCTTAGTGCTGTTATCTAATCTTGATTTTTTTGCAGAAGTCCAATTTAAATCTTAAATCTGTTCCATTATCTGATGAAATGCAGTGTGTCAAGCTTCAGACTAGAATAGTGGAAGAAAAAATAAAAGATCTTCAAGCGCATTATGATAATGACTTTGCCAATTTACAAAATATGATTAGTGAGATGAATGTAATGAAGCAGGAGCTACATATTGGCCAACACTTGCTGAAAATGTTAGATAACAAAGCAGTTCGTAGAGAGTCTTAATGGTTTTTAATTTTTTCTGTCTATTATGTAATTGAGATCGATTAATTGTATATTTATAATCATAATTATATATGATTTGCTTTAATATTGGGACATTGTAATACTTACTTTAATATGTTGTTGAATAATCTTTTATGCATTAACTTACTAAAAAACAAAAAAATTCCTCAAATAAGTATACAAATTAATTATTTTTAAAGTATTATGGTGTCCAAATATTAATGCGAGTCACTGTATATGTATATGTGTGTGAAATTGTATATTTTTAAATTAAAAGATCATTTTAGAATTCTAAAATAAATTATTATTTTTATAATAAAAGTCTTAAATTATCAAATACTCTGAATGAAAGAATAACACAGTTTAGATTATAAAATATTCTGCATGAGAGAATAAAACAAATAGTCTTAGATTATAAAATACTCTGCATGAGAGAATAACACAAATAGTCTTAGATTATAAAATACTTTGAACGAGAGAATAATATATAATATCCTGCATATGTGTGAGCATACATATATACATATATATATACATACATACATACATATATACATACATACATACATACATAATATTTTATATCTATAATAATAAATATATATTTTTAAAAGTATATATTATATATAATATGATATTATAAATGTATTATTAGATCATAAATAATATAATCATTATATATGTACCTATTATAAAATAGATAGTCAGTTATAAATTTGCACAAATAAGAGATCAGGAAACGATAGCAAACCTGGCTACAGTCTTACTGTTATAAACACGTTCAACGTTTGTTTCAGCATGTTCTTTTCTTACTTTTAATCCATACATTCGCAACCGCATTGTGATAAACCTCTTCAGGATTTTGATAGTGATATCATGGCAGAGAGATATATTTGCCATTTCCCATACATACTGTAGTTCTTCTACTAGGAAGTCCACAATGTTCATATCTTTGGCTTTAGTAAGTGTGTCTTTCAAACTGCGGAAAGTAATTTCAGCCTTCATGATTGCTTTGAAACAGGGGTCTGACACATACAGAAGACTCTTCTCTTTATAGCTTCTCAATTGAACAATAATAGAATAAGGATGATATCCCTCACCATTCCAAAGAATACTGTTGAAGCAGTCATTGCAGAGTTTCATGTTTATGCACTTAATGCTGTGCACAACTGATCCAGCTATGTCATATATTATTGGCCACTCCCATTCATCAATGCTGTACATTTGGTTGTCAGTCACCTGTGGGACTTTAATGGCACATGTTTCAAAGAATGCATTCAAATCTTTCTCATACTGTCGTGAAACTGCTATAGCTTTAGAAAATTCTAAGAAATTTTGTTCCATCTTTTTTGTGTCATCAATATCATTATAATAGCTTATGTTTTGTTTGTGTTTTTGGATAGCTAGTGACAAGGTAATCATTTTCAAATTTTGTTTTAAATGGAGAGCATAGGGAACAGGTTGTCTGAAGCGCAGAAGAGAAAATAGATTTTCGAGACAATCTTGAGTAAAGCGACCTAATAACAAAAAGGAGAGGCCAACTTCATTCAAAAATTAAAATAATTCTGCAGGAACAATGAACATTCAACTGCCATGAGTAGTCCTGTCTGGACTGGTTTCCAGTGACCTTTTGCGCCAATTTTCATGTGTTGGAATACAAAGGCTGTGAATTTCAAATGCTCAATAGCTTTATTATATGCATCTTCATTTTTCTTACTGAGAGCGAGCTTCAAACTTCTGTTAGTAATAAGAGCAAACCAATAATCTATAAGAGAAATAAAGTAAACTGTAGTGAGAATTTTTTGATTTTCTGAAGTTTTTGCATAAGTTTTGAGACCAGCTACTGTTCTTTGGCAAATAATAGACCTTGGTGTAGAAACTTTCATTGTGGAGAAGTGATTATTCTTCGTCTGAAGGTTGGATTCTTTTAATTTAGTAATCTTAAATTCAAACTTTTGTTCATGACGCATTAGTTCTTCTAAGTATTTCATTTCCACAATAGGATGGACAAGACCTTCAGAATGTAAAACTGACTGGGGCAAATAAATCACTTTCTGCCTCTCTAACATGGAACGGATGTTTTTAAATAAATGCACAGAATCAGGCATGATACATAATTTTTCTTGTGGTCGTGCTGGATGAGGGATGGTGTACCTCACTTCACCATTTTTATATCCAATATTACAAGCCCTCCAGAAAGATAGATTATCAGATTCCATATCAGAAATTACAGTAGCAACTTTCAGGCCAATGTTCTCAGCTCTCACAATGATTTTACTGATGATATCTTTTAATGCATTTCCTGTAACATTCGAATTTGTTTGTTTTTCTTCAATATTAACTTTGTTTGTAAAATAATATACCACAGCATTCCACCGAGTGATGATTCCTATTAATGCAATGACCAATGCTTTCTTTGCCAGACCGATGTGCCCAGGAAACAAGGTACATAAGCCAATGATTCTTTTATTGGAATTGTCATATATCTCACCAGGCTTAATAGCCATTTCATCCAATACTATCATGCAATGTATCTCATGAAATTTCATATGTGGAATTTGACATTGAATTACATCAAATACTTCTTCCAGAATGGCTGACTCAAACTTCATATGCTCAACTGCTTCTTGAAGTGTTCTGACAGAAGGGAAAATTGGATATTTCTTAACGAAGTCCAAGTAGCCTTGCGTGCCCCATTTCATCTTGTAAATAAGTCCGTCAGTAATGGTTTGAATACTCCACTTTCTTCCTCTTATAGTTTTTGAATATAGAGCCTTCAATTGATCTTGACGCAACTTTTCGGCGAATAATCCAAAACTGTGACGATAGAAATCTTGAATTCTTTTCAGTTTTCATTGTTTCATGTTGCCTCTTGATATTGCAGTAAAGTCTTGAAAACTCTGCCTACTACCTTCTGAATGGAAATATGTTTTGTCTGGAGTGCAGCTAATTCTTTTTCTTTTAACTCTAATCGCTGCTTCAAAGTTTCCACAGATTCTTCTATAGATTCTTTTTCCACAGATTCTTTTTCCATAGATTCTTCTACAGATTCTTTTTCCACAGATTTTTTCATAGATTTTTCTTTGACAGATTCTTTTTCCATGATTTCTATAACTGGTAAGGATGCTGATCTGTGTTTCTGATGCAGATATTTTCTTCATTACTTAAATTAACAGAAGTAACAAAAGCTGCTGGACCGATAGGAGTATTATTTATATTTACTTCAGTAATATCTTTCAAGATACTTTCTGATTGATGAGAGATGATTGCTGGAGCATTGGACAGGCGACAATAGTTATGTCTATCAATGAAAGAGACATAAGGGGAAGGCGAAGAGTTTTCTTTTAAAGATAATAATGATGGAATAGCTGAACATCGTAACTTTCTTGAACCATCGACTTTCTTCTGCCACTGATCTTCATCAAAATGAAGCTAACATTTGAAAAAAAAAGATATAATTAATACGATATTAGTAGTAAATATATTGATAGCAGTACAAATACAGAGTGATACATACTTCGCAAAGTGTGCTATTTGCATGAGGTTGCCAATTTACGCAGTTTATCATTGTAATCCATTTTGAACGCCTTTCTGTTTCTTTTGGAAACCTAAATAGCATTAAGCCTTGTTTTTCTTTTACGTTGCAGCTTTTAGCTGCACAGTAAGTAAGTACCTTACCATCTAAAATAGAGCAGAAGAAGAATTATGATGAGAATCTGATATACGATTGAAGAGGTTAGGGTTGCACATATGTGTATTACTGTATACAAATAAAGATCTCAATAAAATCTCCTGCAGTTATTTAACAAAGAAAAATTAACATTTTTACTTACCGTGATTACATGTGCGTTTACTTATATTGTATATAAACAATAACACATGTCACGTGGGACTTTGTGGGCCTAACATGACGGCTATAATCGATCAATCAGAAATTAGGAACAAGATCGCGCCTCTCTGATTATAGGACTCTACGATACGCAACGGTCTTATACATATATACACACGCTATATATACACGCTAATTAATAACGAAAAATCGCCCGAAGATCGATTGCGAGGATGTCTTATGCGGTTTCGACAACTCTTTTTGGCAGCACGTATAACGGACGCATTCTTTGCGATTTTCTGCGCACGTGGTCGATATACGAAAGCCGATCGTTACCACGACACCCTAAATCCCGGAGAGAAACGAACGGTTCCTTCAATTATGGCCGATGTTACGATCGTCCTTTATGCCTCGGTCGCTTATCTCCAGTCGCCCTAAATGCACGAAAATCGAAAGCTCGATACAAAGCCCGAGCGACAACGATACTCGAAAATGTGACAGAGCGGCCAGTCTTCGAACGGAATCGCCTATGTGGCTCATAAATGAGCGATGGGCAACCTCACCGATACTCGCTACAGTGCCCTGGAGATGATCCTCGGTTCTGTCATCTCGACTGCGACATACACAAAGACGCGACAAACGTATACTTTTCAGAGGATCACACGCGATGAGTGCTCAGACCAGAGTGTCTCCCTGGATCTCGCGATCCAAGGTCAATAACGGCGTCAATCCTGCGCGCAGGGGTGCGCGGATTCGCGATCAGTGCCACGACACGCGAGAAATTACTGCGCCCCGCGACAACGTCCCGTATAGGGAGCCGTAACGACCTCGTTAATTCGAAAATCTTAAGGGGATCCTAAAGCGACGGGCGAAGTCCGACGGATTACGCTCACATCTAAATGTAATTAAAAATATCGATGGTAAATGTTTACTTTACATCACACAGCTCGAAAAAATTTATTTTCAAATATGTTGTAGAGGACACATTCCTAAGTAATACACTGTCTGAATTTTATGACGCTCTCTCTTCGTTCCTGAGATAATATGCAATTTTGAAGTTTCATACTTACTGGTATTACCTTTTCGTTACTTTAACCTTTTCGTAAATAAGTTTATAATTTTGTGTTTACATTTTCCGAGGTTATCTATATGAATAACTTTGAAAAGGTTTTAACCGTTTATTGTTATTTATTAAATAATTATGAGCAAAAAGCAGTCTACCGCTTTTCATACGCCGGGACATTTTTGTTTATTACTTAATAATTATTGCAAATTTTGATATATAAAAATGGTACAGGACTATTCTTCTTAGTTTGACCCAATCTATCATCATATGTATGTATGCATGTATGTATATATGTATACATACATATGTATGTATATATGTATATGTATGTACATCTTTGCTTATTACTTAATAATTATTGCGAATTTTGCAAAATGATAGAGGACTATTCTTCTTAGTTTGATCCAATCTATCATCACTTTTCGTTTGGTCCTTCACGAATTGGACACCCTGTGTTATATATATATATATATATATATATATATATTGTTATATTCCGCGAAATTATAACGTTATTTTAATATTTTAACATTCGCTAGAACGTTCGCGAACCGCGTAAAAAACCGCCGCCTCAGCGAACCACGCGCGAGTTCGCCGGAAACGCAGAAAATGCTAACGAAGGGTTTCGACTTTGAACCTCCTTCGTTAGCACTTAGACTTAATCGCCGGAAATCCCCATGACCAAATATGGTCATGTCGCTAGGCGATCCCCTCCAAAATACTCCTAAAAAGAGGTGTTAAAAACCGTCCACCGCGGATCCGCGGCGGACAGTCGTTAATTGAAAATCAACCGATAATTAGTGCGAATCTGGGGCTAACCGCTAATCAAACGCCGGAAAAGTATTAAATCTAAAAACTATGTGATTCGGAGAAGGTTCAAAGAAATCGACTAATATAGAATAAGGAACTGTATTTTACAAAGAAATAATAATAATAATAATATTGTTAAATAAACGGCCTCGAGGTATCTGGAATCTCCCGGCAATCCCCACATTCCCGTGCCGTCTCGGGCACAACAATATATATATATATATATATATATATATATATATATATATACAGGGTGATTCAAAATAAGTATATTGTCCGTGAAATGACACATTTTTGAGTGAATTCTAAGATGATTTTTCCTTTGGTAAAATTTCGTCCGACGCTTAGTTTTCTAATTATTAAAAGAAGTAATTAACTTATAATGGGTCGGATACAAGAGGCAGGCAAGGGTGACGCGATTCATTGTCAGACGCCGGTGCTTACGCGGGGCGATTGCTGCGATCAGCTAGTCGCTACATACACACACATGTGAATACATAATTCTCATTCTCTCTCTCTCCCCTCTCTCTCTCTCTCTCTCTCTCTCTCTGCCCTTCATTCTCTCTCTCTCTCTTATTTGCTTACTCGAAGTTATTATTACTCTTATTAAAATTATTATTTACTTTTTATTATTACACATTTTCACTTTAATTATTCTTTATATTATACCGGTTTTTTATTTTTTAACGAGAGAGGGGAAAATGCATTTTATGCATACCGGGCGATCCGGTGAGTTATGTGGGACTCGAGTACCAAGTCGAATTACCAACTCGGTACTTCCTACCTACTAAAAACCCCTACCTTTCGCTAATTTCTTTAACACTGTTTATTTGACATCCCGAAATTTGTTTTTACATAACACCAAAGAATAGTTATTATTACCTTGTTCGATGTATTTGTAACGATTCACCCCGTGCACCCCCTCAGATGCATCGTTTTACCTGGCATGCGACCGCCGGTGATACCCTTCCGCCGGAAGCTGCCACCCGGCAGAATATCCGCCGGGCAGGGGCGCGGTGCCCACATTTTTATACTCATTAATTCGAACGGCTGTAAGCCGTTAGACCGATAAGCCGAACATCGCCGAGCGTTGCCGATGTGTCCCGATTCGGCGACTGGCGAAAATCCGCGCTCGGCGCACCTCCCGAACCCCTCCGAGCGGGCCCGACCGTACTGTTTTCCGTAACCCGTTCGGAAGGGGTAACACCGCCGTGCGCCGACGCGGGCAATTAGGCCGGTATAAAACGGCACATCTGGCAAGTTAATCACCTTTTTCTGATCCGCTCACGACAGTGAAGCAACTCCAGAACCTAGAAACAAGGCCTAAAATACGAGAGAAAAGAGGTAGAGCGAACTCTGCCTCCATCGAGTATTCTCGATCCTCGAACAAGGCTCATTCCATCTCGTCTTTATCTGACCAAAAACGAACCGGAGCGCACTCCGAGAGATCTCGACGAACGGTCCACGATCCGACCGCCTAACGCCAGTACATTTTACCTCGGGGCAGAGAGGAGAGCTGCCTCGGACGAGAAGTTCTCGTCGGCACGGTGTTCCCAGTAATTCCTCGTCCAACACCGGAATTACCGCGATTCTTCCGAGAAGACGCGCCTCGCGAATTGTTTTGACAATTCACAGAATTGTACACACGCCGCATACCAACGTAAAAACGGGGCTAGACCGAGCGCTCAGACACGCGCGTATATAAAAACTCGACGCGCGCTACGTCAAACGGACGTTGAACCCGCAGCATTGTAAACATGCATACTATAGCCTTATATTGACGATTTAAAATCCACGTCACAAGCGGAATCGTAACGCGTCTGAACGGCATCCGATCTTTAGCGCATCACGTCCGCGCCGTCCTGCGCCGCGCCGTTGCAATCGTGCGATTGCATTCTTACACGCGAGCCTACGAGTTCGCCCAATTAATACGCCTTCAAACACACGGCGCGCATACACACACACACACACGCACACACACACGCACATACACTGTAACCCCCTTAGTTACAATAAATACTTTTTTTTAAAACATACGCACGCTCTCTGTTTCCTGAATCGACCCCTGATCCCGACGAGCACTATCCGACGGCACTATCCGACGGCACAGGCGGAAGTCGCCCGTGACATATTGCTATAATTTCTTGAGAAATGAATTTTCCAACAGATCGTACTTTCACTCAAATTGAACGTAGATATCACGTTCTAACGTTCTCACGTTCTAATTTTACTCGATAAGACGAGAAATTTACCAATGACTCTATCACTAATCACTATCAATCACTGTAGAATAATCACTGTTGGCAATTAAAAGTCACTCGATTAAAGAAAGATACACGTTATTATATGACGCAACGGCGCAACAACGGGACGATATTTACCCGGCGACAGTTTTTGGTTATGCTAGGTTACGGTAAGTTAAGGTACTAACAGCGCTGTCGAACGTGAACATGTGCTTGATTGAAGACGCGACAATTTAGCGTATAATGTTATTATCATATGATATTTATACATCGTACGATATTTGTTTTAAAATTAATTAGATAAGAATAAATAAATGTTTATTAAATCGAGTGAATGAATGAATGTAATTATGTTGAAGTTTATAAAAGAATACTGTTCGAAACTAATTGAACCGAGAAGAATAAAATTCAGAGCGCGAATAATCGCGTTCATTAAATGGGAAAGTTAAAGGCCCCGATAGCTCATTCGGCGCCCCTGGCAGCCGATATCGGTACATTAATTTATAAATGTAAATTCAAAAACAGGGCGTCCTTCTCGAAAGATCTCACAACAACACAACAACCCGTTAGATCGACAAATTTAAACATTGTATTAATAACGTCGAGTTCATGAAAGATCTGGATCTTTCGAGAAGGGCTCATATATAAATTTGACGCGATCAACGACCTCGCTCTCTTTTAGTCAAAAATAGTCAACGCATTCATTTCGCTCTCAATTCATAGTTTTTATCCGTTGCACGCGGAAAATCTCTAATATCTTCGTTGTTCGCGGAACATATAAACGTTGGCTGGGCGTTTGTATAGTGAATACATCTTCTTTTAATCAACTTCTGTTTTATTGTCCGCTAGCCAAAGATTGTGATTTAAACAAACTGTAATTTTTAATTGTGAAATAGAATAAACGTTGTTCATATACAGGGTGTATAAAAAAGGTCGGAACCCTTGAATATTTCGAAAAATATAAGTTTTATCAAAAAATGTTTCAGACAAAAGTTGTAGAGTTTAAAAAGTTCTATTTACTGGCAATATCATTTTGACCTTGAAGAGTCACTGGAAGGTCACGTGAAGGTCACTTCAATTTTTTTAAATGGAACACCCTATATATTTTTGCATATTCTTGTAGCTTACCTCGAGAGCTTTCCAAAACACTATGATAAAGTATTTTTTCATTAAAAACTTTTTGAGTTATTAAGGTTTGAAAGTTCCAATATTTTGACAAATTACAAAATATCTTACAAAATATTCATTTTTCAATAATCTTACCCTAATACTTTTATGCACAGAATAATGAGATAAATTGACTGGCGTAAAGAAAATACACAATTGTTTAAAAAAAAATAAGTAAATAAATTTTCAATAAATTATAATTTTTTTTGCAATTTATAAAATTTATGGTCACCTTAATGTCACCTTGATGACTCTATTCAAAGTCAATAGGATTATGCCAGTAAATAGACCTTTTAAAACCCTACAACTTTTGTCTAAAACATTTTTTAATGAAACTCATATTTTCGTAACATTTTAGAGTTCCGACTTTTTTCCGAAAAAAAAATTATAATTTATTGAAAATTTATTTACTTATTTTTTTTTAAACAATTGTGTATTTTCTTTACGCCAGTCAATTTATCTCATTATTCTGTGCATAAAAGTATTAGGGTAAGATTATTGAAAAATGAATATTTTGTAAGATATTTTGTAATTTGTCAAAATATTGGAACTTTCAAACCTTAATAACTCAAAAAGTTTTTAATGAAAAAATACTTTATCATAGTGTTTTGGAAAGCTCTCGAGGTAAGCTACAAGAATATGCAAAAATATATAGGGTGTTCCATTTAAAAAAATTGAAGTGACCTTCACGTGGCCTTCCAGTGACTCTTCAAGGTCAAAGTGATATTGCCAGTAAATAGAACTTTTTAAACCCTACAACTTTTGTCTGAAACATTTTTTGATAAAACTTATATTTTTCGAAATATTCAAGGGTTCCGACTTTTTTATACACCCTGTATATAGAATTAACGAGAATAACCCTCTATTTCTTTCGTGCCGTGCTCACTTCCCGGTTCATTCTCGCGCTCGTAAACAAATAGTTTATAAAAGAAAAAAGAATTATCAATTAATTATTTAGTGTGGATCTCTGTCCTTTAGAACGTGACATCTACGTTCAATTTAAGTGAAAGTACGATCTGTTGGAAAATTCATTTCTCAAGAAATTATAGCAATATATCGAATAAGGTAATAATAACTATTTTTTGGTGTTGTGTAAAAACAAATTTCGGGATGTCAAATAAACAGTATTAAAGAAATTAGCGAAAGGGAGGAGTTTTTAGTGGGTAGGGAGTACCGAGTTGGTAATTCGACTTGGTACTCGAGTCCCACATAACTCACCGGATCGCCCGGTGAGTATGCATAAAATGCATTTTTCCTTCTCGTTAAAAAAAAACCGGTACAATATAAAAAATAATTAAAGTGAAAATGTGTAATAATAAAATGTAAATAATAATTTTAGTAAAAGTAATAATAACTTCGAGTAAGCAAATGAGAGAGAGAGAGAGAGAGAGAGAATGAAGGGCAGAGAGAGAGAGAGAGGGGGAGAGGAAGAAAATGAGAATTATGTATTCGCATGTGTGTGTAGCGACCAGCTGATCACAGCGATCGCCCCGCGTAAGCACCCGCGTCTGAATCGCGCCACCCTTGCCTCTTGTATCCGACTCGTTATAAGTTAATTACTTCTTTTAATAATTCGAAAACTAAGCATCGAACGAAATTTTGCCAAAGTAAAAATCGTCTTAGAATTGACTCAAAAATGTGTCATTTCACGGACAATATACTTATTTTGAATCACCCTGTATATACACAAGATGATTCAAAATAACCCCATTGTCCATGAAATGACACATTCTTGAATCAATTCTGAGACGATTTTTCCTTTCGCAAAATTTTGTCCGAAGCTTAGTTTTTGAATTATTAAAGGAAGTAGTTAACGCATGACGGGTCGGATACAAGAGATAGGCAAGGGTGATGCGATTCACCGTCAGACGCGGATGCTTACGCGGGGCGTCAGCTGGTCACTATACATATACAGACACACATGCGAACACATACATTCTCTCTCTCTCCCTTTCTTTCTCTCTCACTCTCTCTCTCTCTCTCTCTCTCTCTCTCTCTCTCTCTCTTTCATTCGCTGACTCACCTGTAATTTTTTTTTACGAGAGAGAGGAAAATGGATTTCATGCATACTCACCGGTCGATCCAATGTCGATCCAGGAGTTATATTGGATCTGAGTACCAAGTCAAACTACCAACTCGGTACTCCCTACCCACTAAAAACCCCTCTTTTTTCACGAATTTCCTTTGACACACTGTCCCTCTGACTTTCCGAGATCTGTTTTCACATAACATCAAAAAATAATTATTATTACTTTATTCGATGACTTTTGATGTATTGCTGTAATTATTTGAAGGTGAAATAATTTTTCCGGTAGATCGTACGTTCCCAAATTTAACGTAGATATCACGTTGCAAAGACAGAAATCCATACTAAATTATTAATTGAAAGTTTTTCTTCTTTCATGAATTGTATTCTTTTATAAACTCTATGATCGCATTCGATAGCGCCAGTAGTATCTTAATCTACCGCAACCTACCATGACAAAAAACAGCTTGCAGTCGCCATCAACCTGTCCATTATTTTAAGTACTCCGGTAGTTATTAAGAGATGTTGGATATTCTCGGTACTACAATATTCTTTAAACATGCCAGACGTAAATGCTGCGCCGCGATCTGATATAATTCTATATGGATTTCCAAACACCATACACTGTTTACGTAAACGATTAATTATTTTGGCAGCGTCGGTTGATTTCATAGCGTACAACCACACGAACTTCCTAAACGCATCGACTACAACAAAAATATGGAGGTAATTCTTTTTTGTACTTGGCATCGGGACCTGCCACCTAGATGATCTACGTGATACATATGTAGTGGTACATCTCCTTTACCAATTACATTTAAAAATCCTTCTTGTCTACCTTGCTTTCGTTCCGCTAAAATACAATTTATACAGCTCATTACAATCTTTTCGATCTTTGGTCGCATATTCTAAACCAATAATCTCTACGTATTAGCGTTTCCATTTTATTAACACCGAAATGGCCTTTGCTTATGCTTTGTTTCCTAATTATCGAACTTTGCAAAATCTAGGTACTACTAAAAAATACCGCGCCTGCAAATAATTCGTCGTCTCTATATAATAAAACGCTTCTAATAGATATCGTCGGCTTTATTAAGTGTCGCTAACTTAATAATTTTCTGCAGATCTTGCTTTCGTTCCGCTAAAATACAATTTATACAGCTCATTACAATCTTTTCGATCTTTGGTCGCATATTCTTAAACCAATAATCTCTACGTATTAGCGTTTCCATTTTATTAACACCGAAATGGCCTTGCTTATGCGCTTGTCTAATTATCGAACTTTGCAAAATCTTAGGTACTACTAATAAATAATTCGCCTACAAATAATTCGTCGTCTCTATATAATAAATCGCTTCTTAATAGATATCGTCGGCTTTATTAAGTGTCGCTAACTTAATAATTTTCTGCAGATCTTAGTTGGTACTCTGAGCTTTTTTAAATTTGGCAATTAAACCGTCATTACTTTCGCTGACAAGTAGAACTTCTGGAAGAGAATTTCTTAGCGCGTCTACATGCATCATATTCTTTCCTGGTCTATGTTGAATTTTGTAATCATATTCTTCTAAGGCTAGAGCCTATCAAGCTACACGAACGCATAAATCTTTTTTATTCATTGTTAGAATGAATGCCTTACAGTCAGTGATGATTTTGAAGCAAATATCTAACAAATATACTCGGAATTTTTTCAACGCCTTAACGACTGCAAGTACTTCGAGATCATAGCTAGTATATTTCTCTTCGGCTGAGGTGGTTTTCCCACTTGCATAATAAACTGGATGCATAGTGTTATCTGAATCTTTCTGCAAAATTGCACCGTAACCGAATTTCGAGGCGTCTGTATGTAACTCCGTTTCAGCTCCGACTTTGTATAATTTTAAAACAGGTTTATTACTCAACGCGAATTTTAAACTTAAAAATGCCTGTTCTTCGTGTTTTCCGTATTGAAATTCTACATCGTTTCTTAAAATGTTCGTTAACGGTTGTGCTATCGTGGACTATCGGGGAATAAATTTTCGGAAATAACTCGTAAGATCGACAAAACTTTGTACATCCCTGACACATTTAGGAATCGGAAATCTCATAATGGCGTTAATTTTACATTCCAATGGTGCTACGGTTCCGTTAGGTTCCGTTAATTACAACATGTCCTAAATATTCAATTTTCGTTCGAATAAATTGGCACTTATACTAGTTGATATGCAAACCGGTTTGACTTGCTACCTTTATTATATGTTTTAGATCGTCAATTGTTTGTTCGATACTTTGCGAAGGAATAATCAAAACGTCCATATAAGTTAATACTGTTCCCCTAAAAATCAGATTTTTAAATACAGCGTTTATAAATTTTTGGAATATCGCGGGGGAATTACAGTCCGTATAAATTCGTATTGGCCTGTTGGAAACAACGAAAGAAGTATACTTCCTACTTTCTTCAGCTACTTCGACATGGAAAAAGTCGTCTTTCAAATCGAACGTGCTAAAAATTTTCGCGCCTTGTAAACGATCTAGTTGATCTTCAATTAGTGGCAACGGATAGCGATCTTTTATTATTTTCTGATCTCTATTTTTTTATTATTTTCAGATCTCTCTCTCTCTCTCTCTCTCTCTCTCTCTCTCTCTCTCTCTCTCTTAGGCACACACTCCGCCATACACATCGCGTAGCAATCAGCTGATTGCAGCGTCGGATGGTCGGCGATCCGGAACAGCTTTTCATTATTAAAATAACGTTATTTTAAGGAACACGTATTTCTGACATAATTCTAAGACATTTTCTTCTTTACCAAAATTTTATTTAAAGCATAATTTTACGTTATAAGATAAAATAATTAACGACTCATGCGTTAATTACCCGTCGGGCGGTCAGCTGCACCGCGCTCGTAGCACGCCGCGTAGCTCCTGCCTACCTTCTGTACCCGATACGTGATTTACTAATTACTTTTACTCATTCAAAAACTACGTTTCAAATCAAATTTTGATGAAGGAAAAATTGTCTTAAAATGGTGTCAGGAATACGTCATTTTACAGACGGAAGGTTTTTCGGGATCGCCCTATATATAAAATAAATAAATATGCCCTATATATATTTTACTTTCATTACAATCGACACGTTGTAAGTTGTAACGGTCGAGGATCGAGGGGCATCGAGGAACATCGAGCTATACTCTGTGCGAAATAATCTGCTGTGCCAGTGTATCCATTCTGGCATTGCTCAGTAAATATATATATTACAGCCGCCATGCAGCCTGATTCCGCAATACTATAGAAAATAAAATTTTTATATTTTGCATTTTTTTTATTTGAAAATAATTGCAATAGATTAATGAAATTTTTTGCGATTAAAATGACACCAAACATGATATAAATCGGATCATTTTTAATTAAATATGTAATTAAAGTTTATTAATTAATTTAATTAAAAATGATCCAATTTATGTCGTCTTTGGTGTTATTTTAATCGCAAAAATTTCATTAATTTATTGCAATTATTTTCAAATCGAAAAGAGCGAAATAAAAATTTTAATTTTTACGATATTTAAATCCCTAACAGTTGTTATAGATAAGGAAAAGTCTCCGATTCGAAGTGAGAGCGAGAAGGAATAAGGAACAAGCGTGTTGACGAGTCATCAAAGAGTTCCGAAGTCTCGCTCGCTAGGCTCGCTTTTTCTTATCTTCATAAATATACATGTCAACTTGTTGGAAAATATAATTTATATATTTCGCACATTTTTCATTTGAAAATAATTGCAATATCTTAATGCGAATTTTGCGATTAAAATGACACCAAACATAACATAAATCGGATTATTTTTAATTAAATATATAATTAAAGTTTATTAATTAATTTAAATGAGGATGGACTATTAAAGACCAATGACGAACTGAACTAACTGATCTGATGTATCCTATTGAACTGAGTGATCTGATTGAAGTGATCGACTGAAGTAACTGACTGGAGTAACCGATGAGAGCTCCTACAGAGTTTCTCTTTTTATAGAGTTCGGTTAACTTTTCCGATAGGTATCTTATCCTTCGATTAGATTCACAAAATTTGTTTAGGTATATATGGTTTCGAATTTTTGTAAGATTTATCTAACTATTGTTGATTAGATTTTATGGTTTAGGTCAGCTAAATTTGTCATCGATTTCTTATCTTCCTTTCTAGTAGATAAATTTGAAAAAAATAGAAATGTTACTATTTCTATTTACAGAGGGAGATCTATGTTGTTTTATCGTCGTATATTTCCCTATTGCTCTGCCTGTATTTTTTATCTTCAGGTAATTATTTGTTGAAGGAATCAGTTTTGCTTCATTATTAGCATGACTCACTCTTTAAAAAGTGATTTTGTTATTTTTATTGTAGTTCCACTTATTTGTATCGCCCCCTCATCCATTTTAAGAGGAATATTTATTTTAGTTATTTCCATTAGCGTCCCATTTTCTAGTATTACTATATTGTTTGGGAATTTTTGTGTTAGAATTGAATTATTATATTTTAAACGTTTGATTGTTGTATTTCCGGAAATATCCTTCTGAAGTTTTGATATGATTTGCACAGAAGAAGTGGGAAGAGGCTTTTTGAAATATCAATTAAATATATTTCTTGCAAATGACGACAAATTTGTGCCAACGGTCGATTTCCACTTCGTAAGAATTTCTTAATTTTCCCCAAACAGTTCTCAAAGCCTGGGAAGGTAGTGACATTGGAGAGAGAATATCCCATACTCTTCACGTCATCATCCCATACTCTTCTGAAACAATTTGTGAAAATATCAAAAAAATTATATGACGAGTCTCATAGGAAATATGCATAATCTTATTCATCTGGTGTCTTATTCATTTGCAATTGTACACTTTGTTTTCTTCATGATTTTTCCCATAGAATCGATTGGCGCAGTAAGTTTTTCAAAATAACGACTTTCGGTATAATTTGTTTAAATAATTTCTTATAAACAATTGCAAATGTCAAAAAATACGTATATTTTATTTTTCGATTTACTTATAAATGCAATAATTAGTTTGATGCTATCTGACTCAGATACTGTTTGGGCCTTAACGGATTAAGCTAGATTGACAAAAATTTATTGGCATATATATAAAAAGAGAATTCTACACATATTCTTAATATATTTTATTTTTCATAATACAATATAACATTGCACTTTTTTATCTTATCTTATTTTAAATCTTATAATATCTACAATAAATCTACAAATTTTTTATCTTATCTTATTTTAAATTTTATAATATCTACAATATTGCAATATCATTATAGAAAAAAGTTAAAAAATATATATGTATGTCTTTAAAATATATAAATATATAAATATATTATAAATCCTAAATTTTATTGTACACACTACCGACCAGAAAGTACTTCGTGCATAATAGAGATATCAGTTGGATAATTTTTTGACAAGTTTTCAGTTGGTACATAATGAGTGCCTTTAAAATGAGTAAAGTATCGTCCTATCTCTACATTATTTATCCATTTTGGTGGACAACTTGACACAGTATCTAAAATTAAAAAAATATTTTTTATATACTTATGCACATGTATAAAAAAATGAAAAATAATATAAAATATACATATATAATACATATATAATTTATAAGAGAGAATGATACCAATATCTTATACATACCTTGTGGTGCATAACATACTATATTATTTTCCGCAAGAATTATATAGTGCGGTTGATAGGTGAATTTGGAATTGCCTGATTCGTAAGTGTAACATTTGCAGAAGCACATGTGCCGAGTTTCACAGCATTCGCTGAGATGTGGAGCTACAGATTTTAATTTTTTTTGTATAAATGCAGCTTTACATTTGTAATTCCATCCAATTATCACACCAGTATGAGGATTACATTTCTCAGTCGAAGGCAAATATGGTTTCGATGAATGCATTACGATCATACCAATAGTATATTTAATTTTTTTCTTTATTTCCGGTTTACTCCTCACGATGTTAACTCTATCCTGTATATAACAGATATCGCAATAATGAAATTTAAATAATACTTTTTTTCAAGTGTTTTCAAAAGTAATTATTGTAATGTGACTTAAATTATACAAATAATTATCACTATAGATCGATATCTGAAATACTCATATATATATATATATATATATATATATATACATATATATATGTGTATATACATGTATATATATATATATATATATATACACACTTAGTACATTATATATAACGATGATATATTATATACACTACCTTTATTGAATTTGTAATATTTCGATATTCATACTCGATATCTATATCTTCAATATCACTTTTTAAACATCGTGATAAGAAACTCATCATGTTATTGACTTTCAAATTGTGAAGAATATTATAATGATTATTTAACAGTTCACAGAAATGCGGAAGCTTGAACATAATCTTTTGTATTTGCTGAAAAACGATAGACAAGTAAACAAGATTTCAATTATAGAAAAGAAAATAAAAAATACTGTACTTATTGTTTAAATAAAATACTGACTCATTGACTAATGTATTATTTACAAGAGTTATAATTGAGCGTTATCTTCATCAATTATTTCTTAAAAATAGTAAGAATACTGTATATAAAAAATTATTTACCGATATATCATATAATGGATCAATTGGATTCATTGGATCATGCATAATGGAACAATTCCCATTGATAATGTTCACCGGATACATAAACGATTTCTCCAGCACATAAAAAAATTCTGCCGATTGACAACCTTCCGTATAACTAAAAATAATTAAAAAATGATTATATATACATATATATTTATTTCAGATAGATTGAAAAGCTCTCAAGCTAAAATTGTATACTAACTACTTTGATTCCCATACAATTGTCGTTACAAAACCTTCGTCATATCCACAGTGCAAAAAGCAGCGTAAACCAAGTCTTCTAGCTATACTGTGGTATCCAATAGTCAGAAGAAATTCTTGATAATATCTTAGAATCTATATCATTAAATTTTATTAGAAAAGTTATCTTGAATATTTATAAGATATAAAGTTATGTTTGCGCAATGCATAACAAAATATTATTATAATTTAATATAATATAAAATAACTTACATAATCTATATATTTAGTTTTAACATCCAATGTTTCAAATAAACGACATAAATAAATAACACCTGTTTCGGAAAACATAATTTCTTGAATAATATATATAATTTGTCTCGATTCCGTTGGTTCCCAGAAATTATCATTAATGTTGTTTTCTCTCCAAAAAGAAAATTGCTCGGAAGATAGAGAGAATGCAGAATGCTTAGGATATTCAGTTTTTAGGCAAGATAATACTTTTTGCACAATATTCTCTAACCATCTATCAATGACTGAGTAAGTTATACATGGTAGAAAATATTGCGCGATGATAGTAAGTTGTCTTTCTAAAAGTAGCTTTTCCTTCGGCATGTACATAAATATGTTTTGTTTATATATTAATCGATACTGTTTTATCCAATGATAAATTAAGCCAAAATTATACATAACTGTCAAATTAGAATCGTGCCTGAAAAAAATTTACATATTTTCTTTAATGGTACAATATATATTTATTTTAATTTATAATGTTAATGGCAATTTGGTTTATTAAATTTTACCGTAATAGTAATTGTGTTGAAACAATTCTATTTATATCGTCCAAGATAAAACGGTAAATTATAGAATCTTCAGCTATGAAACGCAATAGACTATTTAATTCCATTTTTTTGGTATCGCATAAGTTACTGTGAGACATTAATGAGACGTAATGCCGCAATTTTTCCATACATTTTATACTTTCTTCTAAATGATTACAAATTTCCGTCAATCTCTCTGTGCTATGCCTTCTTTCCGAAAAAGAAAATCTGAAATTAAAAAAAAATTCTGCAGAAATATATTAAACAACAAATATCAGCGATAAATTATAGACGATATGCTTTTTGACATATATTTTTAATTACACGCACACGCACACGCACCCCCCACCCCCACACCACCACACACACACACACACACACACACACACACACACACCACCACCCCCCCCCCCCCCCCCCCCCCCCCCCCACACACCCCACCCCCCCCCCCACACACCACACACACACACACCACACACATAAATATTTATATTTATGCTAAATTAAGGAAATTATAAATATATATTTTTATATTTAATAAAGAAATATATGTAATGAAAATATGCATAAAGAAGGTCGGTCATTTAGCGCGTTTTTTAATTCCCAGGATTTTCAAAAAACATTTTTTTTTATCGTATGATCATAAAGAGTGTTAAAAGTAACTATTAGAGAAAACTATAAAAAACCATTATAAATAACAATGAGAAAAAATTCTATACATAAAATCAAAATTAATTATTTTATATTTATATTAATTATATTTATATTAGCTTAGATATATATATGATATATATATTGTTACGCCCCTGGCTCGAGTCGCGGTCGAGTCTGTCATGAAAAGCGAAGAAGTCCGTTGTCAAGAGGTTGTTGACAGTTGCGGCTGTCATTTGGAGTCGGGAAATAGCTGTTAAGCTATCAGGACGCGTTTTACATACGAGCCGCTCCGTTGTGTTATTATTCTTTGTGTTCTGTGTTATTGTGTTGCCTATTAAAGTTCATTGTGTTATCTATAAAAGTGTTCATTCATTTCACGCGGTCCGCGACGGCCGTCCTCTTTAGCGCGCGCCCTTCGATATATATCGAAGTCCTCGCCGCGGACGTAACATTTTGGGGACTCGTCCGGGATAGAGCGGACTAAACGGACGATAGAGTTTGAGAGTGCTCAATAGTGAAAAGTGCGATGGCAACACTTGCGGCTAAAAGGAGGAGGCGCGAGTATTCCGAGCCGCCGTCGGAACCGAGAGCGATGGAATCGGCGGCTGCGGAGTCGGCGGCTACGGAGACGACGGCCACGGAGACGACGGCTACGGAGACGACGGCTCTGCACGCCATCCTTCTTGAGATGCGGCATATGCGAGAGGAGCAGGCGCGGCGAGAGGAGGAAATCGCCGCAACGCTTCGCCGGCAAGATGAGGAGCTGCAGCTTCTGCGAGGGAGCCGGTCTCATTCACAGCTAAATCCTTCCAATATTAGAGCTTGCGGGGACGTATCGAGTAATGATTTTCATACGAGAACGGGCTTCAAATTGAAGCCCGATATTTTCGACGGAAAAGTTCCGCTGCGGGAGTTCCTCTCCCAATTTCTTTTGATCGCGCGTGCAAATTATTGGGACGATTCGACGAGAACAATTGCTTTGGCCGCGAGTTTGAGGGGTAAAGCGCGAACGGTTTTGGAAAATGTAGAGGATTTCGAAAGTCTGAGTTTCTCGGAATTGAAATCGAAACTTGAGCTTCTTTTCGGAGAGGGAAATTTGACGCAAAATTATTATTCACTTTTTACGAATCGCAAACAGAAATTCGGGGAAGATTTGGCTTCTTTCGGTGCCGAGCTAGAAAGATTGTCGCGATTAGCTTACCCGGAGTGTCCCTACGTGGTTAGAGACAAAATAGCGTGTGCACAATTTATTTCAGCTCTTTCGGATAACTTTTTGAGGAAAACTCTACAATTAGAGGGGATAATTTCTCTGAATTTGGCTATCGAGAGAGCAAAAGCGGTTAAAATTATTCAAGGGGAGAGTTTTGATAGAAAAAGGGAAAATTTCGAAAGATTTAGTGAAAATTCTGAAAAAAATGTTTTTCAAAAGGCGGAGAGAAACGACGCGAAAGAAAAGAATGAGGGAAATTAAATTGTAAAAAAGTTTTAAGTTTTGTTTGTTAATGAAAAATTATTTGCTACTGATGTGAGTAAAAGTAAGGCGGGCTCGGATGTATCTCGGAAAGGGGATTGATTTCTTCTTTAGAATGCCTGAATGGCAATTTTCGTGATTTCCGGTATTTGTTTAGATGACGGTCGTATAGATTCTAATCTTTTCCTTGAACAGATTGTCATTGGTAAAGTAATCCTCGAAGAATTGTGGGAGGGACTCCCAAATTTATTCTTTTGTTTAGGGTATGGTTTTATATCCGAGCCCGAAAAGAAAGTTTTGGAAGGAAAAAGGAAATTGATGCTTGTAACTCGCGTTTTATTGTTTTACTGCTTAAAGGAAAATTAAAATGACGACGAGGAAAGAAATGATTAAGAATAAAGGATGGAAATTGAAAATCGACTACAACCGAAGGGGATCAAGTCTGCCTTACCCACGGTTTTTGACCCGTGGTTTTCCCGTGGGTCTTTGGGCGAATGCCGAGGCAGGGGCCTGAGGAGTTCTCTTGGGAGAACGGAGGGTCCACGGGAAGATACCCCCCTCTTGCCTGAAGATTCTTCCAAGTTGTCCAAGGAAGTTTGGATCGAAGCAGGAAGGACTTAAAGGTCGATTGGGTTCGAGATGGCGAATTGCTCGGTAACCTGCGGCAGGAGCTCAGGGTAGAGCAAGATGGTTCGTCAGAACCCTGGAGTCGACGATCTAAGAGGCTGACGGTCGGCAGGGACCTTAAAAGGCGAAATCGCTCGGTAACCTGTGGCAGCAGTCCAGGGTAGAGCAGGAGGATTCGTCGGTGCCCTGGGACGACAAACTTGCGGATGTGCGAGAGGAATCTTTAGCGAATTGTTCGGTAACCTGTGGCGAAAAGTCGCGGGGAATGCGTCCCCCGTTATACGTGCTGTCGAAAAGAGTTGTCAAAGTCGCGTAAGACATCCCCGCATTGATCTTCGGGTGATTTTCATTATTAATTAGTATATGTAGAAGACTGTTGCGTGTCGTAACTTTGCGAGTATCATCTGTCTTTGTCGCGTTTATTACGTGTATGCTTGGCGTCTATTTCGTTACATTTGTCGTATGTGTGTTGCGGTGCGTAATAGATTACGACAAATTAAGTAATTGCCGAGAGATTCGCGTAAGTAAAGAGCGTTACGCCGAAAAAAAAGTAAGCGATGTCCGACGGCTGTCGATTATTTATCGATCGCATCGACCGTGCTCGTTGCAAACGAGATCTTCCGTCTTCGCAAACTAATTAACCATCTTTGCTCAATTATTAAGCATTTCATATCTTGTTTGAATGAGAAATCAAGTGAAAAGTAAATATAGTTATAACTGTATTGTAGAGATATTTAGATTCTACACATGCCATTAAGGTAAAAATAAAAACTGATAGAAAATGTAGAATAAAATAATATTTAATCTTTACAATCTTCAAACAGATAAATTTGATTGCATGCTTTATATAAAAATTATAAAATATGAATAGAAAATTTTACAAACAAAATACGATTATATTCTGAATTCCAGGATACATAATTATTTATGAAAATTAATTAGAATATTGTATAAATAAATCTTGAAATATAAAAAAAATTCTTGAAACGAATGAATATAAAAGAAATATCCTTATGAATATTTTTATAAATAAAAACATTTATGAGTAATCGCTTTATTAAAAGTTTCAAAATTAAAATATAAAAAATCGTGAGAGCATCTTTTACATTATACAATAGATTTTTTTCATTACGTAATTGATACAATTTTAAAATATTGAAAAAAATCTATTAGCTCCATATGCAATAAAAGCGCAATAGATTAATTAATAAGACAATAATGTAATAACTTCAATTTTTTTACTATTGTTTTACAGAGTTGAACTTCGTTGAACAAATCATAAAATCGACCAAATCAAGAGACACGCGAGTGTCTCGCGACACGGTAGTGTCTCGCGCAAGTTCATGCGAAGCAACGCGCGGCACTCCGTGTATCTATACGCGAGTCGGACAGTTTATTTAACTAAAAAATTAGATTAAAAAAAGAAGTGATATAATTCCCAAAATTAGACTAAAAAAAGAAGTGATATAATTCCCAAAAACTTATCTTTTTAAGAAAAGGTAAAAAAAGGCCGCCAAGCTCATGCCCTAATTGTATCCAACTGTCATATTGTCTACAAAAATAGTGATATAAAAGAATTGCGCCAACTAAAAATAAAAATTTGTACAAGATAAATAGAAGTACAAGGAAGAAAACTTGTACAAGTTAAATAGAAATATTTTAATTGAAAACATTGTTATGCAAAATAGTTGCTTTAATTAATAGTTGCTTTAGTTAATTTTCAAAAATAATAATATTAGAAAATTAAAAATTTATTTAAAAATTGGAAATTGAAAATTAATATAAAACAAGAAAGTAAAAAAATTTTAATTAAAAAAACTTGGCGCTGCCAATAAAATTGGCATATATCCAATTAAATATATATTTAACAGCAAATATAATTGCTGGACATTATTAATAATTCTTGTAATTTATTATAATTCATATATTATTTTCACAAATTATACTTTAGAAATTTCTATGAGATTTATTTAAGCTTATGTTTTTTCTATTTTATCAACTTTATATAATATGGAAATCTAAAAGATTGGAACATATTCCAATTATTAGTCTAACATTTTAATTTAATGATCTAATTTATTTAATTAATTTTATTGATTTACATTGGGAAATTTAAGCTTTTAAGCTGAACAATATATTAATAAAATTGGCAGCGCCAAGTTTTCTTAATTAAATTTTTTTTACTTTCTTGTTTTATATTAATTTTCAGTTTCCAATTTTAAATAAATTTTTAATTTTTTAATATTATTATTTTTGAAAATTAAAGCAACTATTTTGCATAACAATGTTTTCCATTAAAATATTTCTATTTAACTTGTACAAGTTTTCTTCCTTCTACTTCTATTTATTTTGTACAAATTTTTATTCTTAGTTGGCGCAATTTTTTTATATCATTATTTTTGTAGACAATATGACAGTTGGATACAATTAGTGCATGAGCTTAGCGCCCTTTTTTTAAAAAGGTAAGTTTATGGGTATGAGATAAACATCAAAAATTTATTAAAATATTTATAAATAAAAACGTACCTTTGATAAAACTTTTTTTCCCAAAATCTGTGACCAAATGTTATCTGCTGTAATCGATTGCATGTAGATTTAATATTCACGATATCCTCCATGCTAATGTTTTCGTCTTCCAAAATTAAAGCAATTAATTCATCCGGCAAATGTATTATCATAGCCATCGTGAAAAATATTATAAAATTCAACGAATTTACAAAAAAATAACCGATGTTATATATTCTTTCGCACTAATTTCGTTTATATACTTATATATAAACTAATATGTATCACGAATATGAGCGCACAAATTTTACTCCTGCTTGCAGCACAGTCACAATGCATCTGCAACATGAACTTCGTTCGACGTGGACTAAACATGCATTTCGTGTAGAAATGAGCTCGCAGCGTTTGGCCAATAAGGGATAGAAGGGATGACACCACGGTTCTGAATTGCCATTGGTCAAAAAAATCAGAAGAGTAGGTATATATGACAAATTCTTTGGAAAAAGCTTCTTTTCTTGAGATTTATGGTTTTTTTAATCTTACGTTATTTAATGGAATTTTTTCTTGTTTTGATTTATTGATATACATATTACGATTATTTTTTTCTTATTAAGATTATGATTTTATCAAAAAATTTCTTGCATTTTAATTTCATTTTTTTTATATTTCATTATATAATGAAATACTTAAGGGAAATTAAAGAAATTAATAAATGAATCATCGCGCAATATGCGACTATAGGAAAGAAAGAGAGAGAGAGAGAGAGAGAGAGAGGAGAGAGAGCAAAATAAACTTACTTGTAAGGTTGCTTGACGGTTGCTCTCTCCCTCTCTCTCTCATTTGTAAGTAAGTATATAAAACAGCTTGGTATTGCACAATGAAATCTATGATAAAATTTTCAATGTTAGTAGTTTACAAATATAGGAAATTTACGTTGAAATTTATATATTTCGGTCTTCTTTTATTTTTATCTTATTTTCCTCTTCAATACAGTTAGAAGGGAAAACAACTTTATCTCTTACATACAAATACAGCAAATACTTTATTCATTTATAGAAAGATTTTTTATTTGAAAGATTTTTTAACTTATACTATTCTATTCATAAATTATAAATTTTAGTAACCTAATTTATATTACATAAAATTTTGATTAGAATCTTTTCCTTATTGTTCTGATTATTAACCATCGAGTTTTTATAATATTTATGATAAAAGTGGCATACACGCCACTATAATGTACGGCACTTCGTATAATTATTATTGATCATAAGATTATTACTGTATATACTCGATAATTTAATAATAATATACCTATATTTTTTACCTCGCTTTAATTTTTATATTAATGAATTATATTTGACATAATGTATAATTTATTCGATTAATTAGTTGTTTCTTTCTTTTCGCCTCGGTAGATCGCATAATCTTATGTCAAACAACAAAAATTTAATACAAAAAAGACGTAACAATGATAAAACAAAACACTCAATAAAACCTTATTCGAGACTAAGACAATTTTATTTTAAATATACTATCTTCGTTGAGAATCAGAAAGACATACACATATTTTTACTTTTCTTTTTCTAGATTTTCTAAACTTTCTAAACTCTCTTTTTGTTATGTTTCTAATTTCTCCTTTGTCTTCGCCTAAAAGGCTATAAAATTCTGCATTCACTAGATGTTTTGATGAAATTTTATATTTACGAAATATTTTGCAATAGCAGAATCTCTACAGTTATAATTTCTATTAAATAGAATTTTTTTTAATACATGGATAGAATATCAAAATTTTTTATGTATTAAAATATTTCAATACTTTAATATTTTTAAATTATTTTTCTTTGTTCTTATTAATATTTTTAATTTTCCAATACACATTATATAATAAATTACATACAATCAGATAACGCATAGATGTTTGCGTTGTAATTTTTTTTTAAATCTTTATCCAATTGTGACTCCAACATGTTAAAAAAATAGGTAACTCGAGAAAATTTTATATATACAAACTGTATATTAAAACTAATCTGTAAAATAGAAGTAGAACAAAATTCACTTTCTCAAAATCAGTTTCTCTAAAACTGCTTTGCATATAAAAATATTTATAACTTTGACATTTCTATACAGGATTTTCGTCTTGAAATATTCCAAAGAATCCGTTAAGAGAAAATATGGTGGTTTTATATTTATGACATTCTATACATATGGTGTTTCCACTTTTTACCTCGACGCGAAAACAATGGATGTAACAGTACTACACAATAATCTGAAGGCGCATTGTCCCGAACAGGCCTATTCATTATACATAAATCCATAACGTGCTTTTACTTTGACACGTCCCGTTATATCCAGGTAAAAGGTACCAGGTAAAAGCGGACCCTGCTCGTATGACTTCGATCTTGACATATGTTGTCAAGGTCATCCTCCTGAGATACATATAATTTTACAAAGTTTGCGAATTATATACCTGTAATTTATTTCAATTATAGAAATATGTGAATTATAATACGATCCGAGCACGCCAAGTTTTTGTATGTCGTTTTGGACTTAATTTTTTAAATTCCAAATTTACTTGGCATAGCTTATGATTAATTTCAAATTTAATAATAATAAAAAGGATTTTCGTCTTGAAATGTTCCTTGAAAGAATCCGTTAAGAGAAAGTATGGTAATTTTAACTTTATGACATTCTATACATATGGTGTTTCCACTTTTTACCTCGACGCCATAACAAAGGTACATTACAATTCCTTAATGTTAAAAAGAAGAACGAAGAGATAATTCCTATGATAAATTAAAATGAATAATAAAAGGCAGTAAAGAGCCAACGCAGTTGTAGGGCGTGAAAAATCTTTAACAAGATAATCAATTTTTAAGAATCCTTCTTCTTTATTCCATCAAACGTTTCGGACTCAATTCGAGCCTTCTTCAGTGATTATGTATGCATAGTCTATAAGAGCGACGCGACTTCGTTAGAGCCAATCGAGAAAGTCCGATGTAAGTAGCCCTCTCGACGAGTAAAACGCGAAGAGCGATGCACTAACAAAATAAATATACATCTAATCAAAACCAGATAGGAGAAGTGATTGCCACTGGTCAAAAATCACTTACTCGGACACGAGAAGATCGGCACAACCGACACGATCACTCAGCACGCTAACAGTCGACTAGGCCGAAAATTCAAACGGCAACGATAAAATGGTGTCAAATGATTGAACAATAACAAACAACAAACATTGAGGACAAAATCAGTCAAACAAACAACGACCCGTTAAAGCTTTAGGCATGTTTTCAATTATCGTCAGACATGAAGTATTTAATTTTGAAGTATCGCTTTGGAGATTCAACGCGTTTTTTTGGCGCTTAATATAAATCATCTCAGATATTAATCTTTTTCCTAAAAACGCTTCCTCATCCAAAATCTCGACTTCATCAAAATCAAAAGTATGATCAAGCGCTCTATGTTCGGCAATGACAGACGTGAGATTCTTTCTATGTTCTTTGATCCTCGTTCTTAGTGAGCGTCCCGTTTGTCCTACGTAAGAGGCGTCGCAATCAGTGCAGTTAATTTTATACACTATATTGTTGCGTGAATCTTTTGTAAGCTATCTTTACCAACTTTAATAAATGGCGCAAATTGTTTATTCCAGTATAAGAAAGCTTAACTTTGAGACCTCGACACAATGTCGAAAACGTTCTGATATATTCCTCAAATACGGAACATTAAAATATGCAGTCTTATCTTCATCTCTGTCAACGTCAACCACACTCTCACCAACTATCAAACCGTTATCATATTTGTTGTTAAATCTATGAAATAGAATGTTAAGTCGGTTACTAATTGTGTAAAAAATAAGAGAGAGCGGGTATCCATTGTTCAAAAGAATGTTAACGACAAATTCAAGATTTTCCTTGTGAAACCTTGGATGAGAAAGCCAAAAAACCTTGTCTGTCAAACCAATTATTGTACCTTTCTTCTGACAAAGAGGGTGTCGCGACTCAAAGTGGAGGTATCTTCCTGAGAAGGTCGGTTTATGGAACCAATTAAATTCAATGTGTCCATTTACTAAAAATAATTGTGACGTCAAGAAAATTCAAACGATTGTCGACACCCTCCTCCATGGTGAACTGCAACCTCGTGTGGAACGAGTTGAATGTGTTCAAGACAATATTAAGCATTGAGGAGGGCGCCGCCAATACGATGTCGTCGACATATCTAAAATAAAAGGAAGATCCACGGAAAGAGTCGCAACGCCCTTGATTCTAAATCTTGAAGCGTGATCTCTGCGATAATCGGGGAAAGAGGAGAGAGCCCATGGGCGTGCCAAAAGTTTGCTGATAACAAACATCGTTGGAACATAAAAACGTAGAGTTCAAAAATGAAACGAACTGCAGTTACAAATTCATCGCGAGGTATCTGGCAATTTTTTCCAATATAGTCCCATCTGTTAGACAAGCTATCAATGGCCATATCCAAAGGTATGGTGGTGAATAATGAGACAACATCCAATGAAATCAATTTTCGTCGCCATCAATACGTCTGCCATTAAGTCTATCGACCACTTGCGCTGTTAATAATTTGGCTATCAGGTCTCGGAATAGATTTATAAATGATGTCATGTAAAATTTGGCGAGACCATACAGCGGCGTGTTTTTGGATGAGACTATTATGCGCAACGGGTTATTTTTTTTATGAATTTTTGGCAGTCCATAAGCCCTCGGTAAAACGCCGTCTGTACAATTTAAAGATCTATACCTCGCAACAGAGATGTAATCTCGAGCTCTCCACCTAGCCAACATATCATGTAGATTGCTAATCAACTTATTAATCGGGTTTTTATTAACTACTCTATATGTGTTTTTGTCCGTTAATAAACCAGACATATTCGAAAGATAGTCGTCCTCATCCATCGCGACTGTTATATTACCCTTGTCGGCTCTCGTAAACAAAATATCTGGATTGTCTTTTTGTGAATTTCTTTACAGCATTAAAGGAATTCATAACAATCTTGTCAACTGGAGACTCGTGTGAAATGGAATTATAAAAAGTATTTATAACAGGAAAAGATCTGCTTCTCACTGTCATGCGAACATCCATGGGCAGTCTACCAATATTATACTCCACACTTTTTAATAATTCGACCATCGTTTTATCCTTGTCGATAACAGGTAAACAAAATTTCTCTCCCAGTTGCAACAGAAGTTGTACTTTTGAGGTATGGTCACGGAAGACAAATTAACAAACCACTCATCTCTTAATTCTGAGACAGGAGAAACCTGTGGCGAGAAAGACAAAGGATCAAGGTCAATACATACAGCCGAGGAGGAGGGTTGAGGATTGAAGGAAAAATTCACGTTGTTAGAGTTTAACAAAGATTGATTAGGTTGATAATTCGGAAACAAACAAAAATACCGAATCGGACGAATATCTTTCTGTGTCTCTGTTGTTTTTTTAACAACCAATAAATTTCTTATCTAATTTCATGCTTTCATGGAGGTAAAAAGCTCGCTGAGATCTGTTCTGTTTAACAAAGAAATTATTACAAATATGTACTGGTAAACTATTAGATATTAATCGAGTCACAACCAGCAACTCACGGCGCAAAGCCCGAACATGTCTGTACGCATCCTTATCATTTTTTCAAAATGTCTCTGATAAACTTAGTCTTCAAATTAACATATCGTCTCCGAGACACAGAATGGTGTAAGTCGTTATGATAACGGTTATAAAACCTCAAATGTTGTGGTGTTACATTGTGACTGATGCATTTTCTCAAAAATATAATACGTAAATTTAAACTAGATAATTGTTTACTAATCCAAATCCATTTTTTTTAAATGAGATACAGTCCTAAAGCCAAAATAAAAATTAACAAATTGAAAAAAGGTTGAAAAACGCATATTTTCAGCCAGCGCAATATTAAAATAAAATAAACGTTATAAAAGCTCCTCAAATTAACAAATTAAAATGAATAATAAAAGGCAGTAAAGAGCCAACGCAGTTGTAGGGCGTGAAAAACCTTTTACAAGACAATCAATTTTTTGGTCTCGCCAAATTTTTACATGACATCATTTATAAATCTATTCCGAGACCTGATAGCCAAATTATTAACAGCGCAAGTGGTCGATAGACTTAATGGCAGACGTATTGATGGCGACATAAAATTGATTTCATTGGATGTTGTCTCATTATTCACCAACATACCTTTGAGATGGCCATTGATAGCTTGTCTAACAGATGGGACTATATTGGAAAAAATTGCCAGATACCTCGCGATGAATTTGTAACCGCAGTTCGTTTCATTTTGAACTCTACGTTTTTTATGTTCAACGATGTTTGTTATCAGCAAACTTTTTGGCACGCCCATGGGCTCTCCTCTTTCCCCGATTATCGCAGAGATCACGCTTCAAGATTTAGAATCAAGGGCGATTGCGACTCTTTCCCGTGGATCTTCCCTTTTATTTTAGATATGTCGACGACATCGTATTGGCGGCGCCCTCCTCAATGCTTAATATTGTCTTGAACACATTCAACTCGTTCCACACGAGGTTGCAGTTCACCATGGAGGAGGGTGTCGACAATCGTTTGAATTTTCTTGACGTCACAATTATTTTAGTAAATGGACACATTGAATTTAATTAGTTCCATAAACCGACCTTCTCAGGAAGATACCTCCACTTTGAGTCGCGACACCCTCTTTGTCAGAAGAAAGGTACAATAATTGGTTTGACAGACAAGGTTTTTGGCTTTCCATCCAAGGTTTCACAAGGAAAATCTTGAATTTGTCGTTAACATTCTTTTGAACAATGGATACCCGCTCTCTTATTTTTTACACAATTAGTAACCGACTTAACATTCTATTTCATAGATTTAACAACAAATATGATAACGGTTTGATAGTTGGTGAGAGTGTGGTTGACGTTGACAGAGATGAAGATAAGACTGCATATTTTAATGTTCCGTATTTGAGGAATATATCAGAACGTTTTCGACATTGTGTCAGAGGTCTCAAAGTTAAGCTTTCTTATACTGGAATAAACAATTTGCGCCAATTTATTAAAGTTGGTAAAGATAGCTTACAAAAAGATTCACGCAACAATATAGTGTATAAAATTAACTGCACTGATTGCGACGCCTCTTACGTAGGACAAACGGGACGCTCACTAAGAACGAGGATCAAAGAACATAGAAAGAATCTCACGTCTGTCATTGCCGAACATAGAGCGCTTAATCATACTTTTGATTTTGATGAGGTCGAGATTTTGGATGAGGAAGCGTTTTTAGGAAAAAGATTAATATCTGAGATGATTTATATTAAGCGCCAAAAAAACGCGTTGAATCTCCAAAGCGATACTTCAAAATTAAATACTTCATGTCTGACGATAATTGAAAACATGCCTAAGCTTTAACGGGTCGTTGTTTGTTTGACTGATTTTGTCCTCAATGTTTGTTGTTTGTTATTGTTCAATCATTTGACACCATTTTATCGTTGCCGTTTGAATTTTCGGCCTAGTCGACTGTTAGCGTGCTGGAGTGATCGTGTCGGTTGTGCCGATCTTCTCGTGTCCGAGTAAGTGATTTTTGACCAGTGGCAATCAACTTCTCCTATCTGGTTTTGATTAGATGTATATTTATTTTGTGAGTGCATCGCTCTTCGCGTTTTGCATCGTCGAGAGGGCTACTTACATCGGACTTTCAGGGTGGATCGGCTCTAACGAAGTCGCGTCGCTCTTATAGACTATGCATACATTTTTACTTCTTTTTTTTTGCGCCAATTTATTTTTTTTGCCTTTTTTTTGGGCCTTTTTTTTGACCTTTTTGTTTTTTGTTTTTATCAGAATCACTGAAGAAGGCCCGAATTGAGGCCTGAAACGTTTGATGGAATAAAGAAGAAGGATTCTTAAAAATTGATTATCTTGTTAAAGATTTTTCACGCCCTACAACTGCGTTGGCTCTTTACTGCCTTTTATTATTCATTTTAATTTGTTAATTTGAGGAGTTTTATAACGTTTATTTTATTTTAATATTGCGCTGGCTGAAAATATGCGTTTTCAACCTTTTTTCAATTTGTTAATTTTTATTTTGGCTTTAGGACTGTATCTCATTTAAAGAAATGGATTTGGATTAGTAAACAATTATCTAGTTTAAATTTACGTATTATATTTTTGAGAAAATGCATCAGTCACAATGTAACACCACAACATTTGAGGTTTTATAACCGTTATCATAACGACTTACACCATTCTGTGTCTCGGAGACGATATGTTAATTTGAAGACTAAGTTTATCAGAGACATTTTGAAAAATGAAATTAAGGATGCGTACAGACATGTTCGGGGCTTTGCGCCGTGAGTTGCTGGTTGTGACTCGATTAATATCTAATAGTTTACCGGTACATATTTGTAATAATTTCTTTGTTAAACAGAACAGATCTCAGCGAGCTTTTACCTCCATGAAAGCATGAAATTAGATAAGAAATTTAATTGGTTGTTAAAAAAACAACTTAGAGAGACACAGAAAGATATTCGTCCGATTCGGTATTTTTGTTTGTTTCCGAATTATCAACCTAATCAATCTTTGTTAAACTCTAACAACGTGAATTTTTCCTTCAATCCTCAACCCTCCTCCTCGGCTGTATGTATTGACCTTGATCCTTTGTCTTTCTCGCCACAGGTTTCTCCTGTCTCAGAATTAAGAGATGAGTGGTTTGTTAATTTGTCTTCCGTGACCATACCCAAGAAGTACAACTTCTGTTGCAACTGGGAGAGAAATTTGTTTACCTGTTATCGACAAGGATAAAACGATGGTCGAATTATTAAAAAGTGTGGAGTATAATATTGGTAGACTGCCCATGGATGTTCGCATGACAGTGAGAAGCAGATCTTTTCCTGTTATAAATACTTTTTATAATTCCATTTCACACGAGTCTCCAGTTGACAAGATTGTTATGAATTCCTTTAATGCTGTAAAGAAATTCACAAAAGACAATCCAGATATTTTGTTTACGAGAGCCGACAAGGGTAATATAACAGTCGCGATGGATAAGGACGACTATCTTTCGAATATGTCTGGTTTATTAGCGGACAAAAACACATATAGAGTAGTTAATAAAAACCCGATTAATAAGTTGATTAGCAATCTACATGATATGTTGGCTAGGTGGAGAGCTCGAGATTACATCTCTGTTGCGAGGTATAGATCTTTAAATTGTACAGACGGCGTTTTACCGAGGGCTTATGGACTGCCAAAAATTCATAAGAAAAATTATTTACAATATTATATATATATATATTATATATATATACAGGATATACATATTGTATATAAATGTCAATGAAGGCCATCATTTTTTGCATGTTCCCCGATTTTTGTCATTTTGCAATTAAGTCTTAAATTAAAACCCAACTAAAGTAAACTCTATTTAAAATTAATCGAAGAATGTGGTTTTGTTAATATTTTATTTCCACAAAGCTTAGTTTACGAAAAACCCCTTATTTCCAATCACTTATAATTCGAAAATTATTAGTGCCTCGACATTTCCGTTGAGGAAAAATCGTCTTCAAATGATCCCAGGGATCTGTCTTTGAAAGATGACGAAAACTGGATATCTTGTATATATATATATATATATATATATAAAAAGCCAAGCCCATAACATATATCATATATAAAAATTAAATTTATGCAATAAAGTTGCAGTTTGTTCATAATCATATTTTAAATGTATTCTAGAATAAAATAGAGAAAAAAATTTTAATATAAAAATGCACAGGCTATAATATAGATACATTTAATTTTGTCGTTTTATGTACATATTTATTATTTATATCATACATTACTAAAGTAAGTAATTAATATTATTAATAAGTTATAAATAATATTAAACATATTTAGTTCTCTTATAAGTAAAAATTTAAATAAAAATTCTTTTCGAGGAATAATCGAAGAGAAGGAAGAGGAAGAGGATAATTAGCGAACAACCGATGATTTTAAGATAATTTCCATATATATATATATATATAGGGTGATTCTAAATAACCTTATGTTTTTGAAAAGACATAATCTTGATCGAATTCTAAGACGATTTTTCCTTTGGCAAAATTTCGTGCAAAGCATAGTTTTTGAATTATTAAGAGAAATGTTTTACTTATTACGGGTCGAATACAAGAGGCATGCAAGGGCGGCGCAACTGACCGTCAGACGCGGGCGCTCACGCGGGGCATCTTCGGCGATCAGCTGGTCGCTATACTGTACACGGACATACATGCGAATACATACATTCTTTCTCTCTCTCTCTTTCTCTCTCTCTCTTATTCGCTCACTTACCCGTTTTTTTTTTTTTTTACGAGAGGGGAAATGCATTTATGCATACTCACCGCTCGGTCCGGTGAGTTATGGGGGGCTCAGTACCAAGTCTAATTACCAACTCGGTACTCCCTACCCACTAAAATCCCCTCTCTTTTTACGAATGGGACACTATCTGACTTCCCATTATGTTTTGACACAACGCCAAAGAATAATTATTGTTACCTTGTTCGATGACTTCTGCTAATTATTGCTGTAATTTCTTGAGAAATAAATATTCTGATAGATCGCACTTTCACTCAAATTTAACGTAGATATCACACAAAAGACAGAGATATCCACACTAAATAATTAATCGAAAGTTTTTCTTTTTATAAACTGTACTCTTTTATAAACTTCAATGTAACCACATTTATTCACTCACTCGATAAAACGAGAATTTACTAAACTATCACTATCTCTATCATTAATCACTATCAATCACTGCCGAATAATCACCGTTAGCAATTAAAAATCCCTCGATAAAAGAAATACGCGGGC
>JAPIVC010000754.1:0-27592 GCA_030586385.1 Camponotus fellah | reverse complement strand
GTGACCTTCAGAGGTCAAATTTGGCAGTGTTCAAGGTCATATCCGAACGTAAAATTTTCCGCTCTTTATTTCTGGGGTCAAAAGTATGGGGTCCCATTTAAAAAATAGACCTGACCTTGAAATGATCTTCAAGGTCATTGTCAAGGTCAAATCCAAGGTCACCGTCAGATAGCCAGGAAAAAGTCATAAAAGCCCAGTACTTGACATTTTTTCTAGGACTCATATTTTTCGAGTTATTTTGCTGTTCCGGTACTTTTATGACACCCTGTATATATATATATATATATCAGTAAAAATCATTAATATTAAATATAAATTTAAGATACGTAATTTCTCGGCTAGTCATTCTATAAATAGCATTATAAACTTATAATGTATAAATAACAAAATTTGCTGCTAGAATCTATATTACAATAACGTATGAACACGCATATATATATATATATATATATATATATATTCGATACTTCAACAATCATAATAATAGAATCGATAGCGTATTAGCAGTAACATTCACACAATTATACACATACACAATAACGACAGGCATTACTCTTGAAAAACCCAAATATTAAATCACAAATTCAATAACAAGAAAAGAATCGGGATAATTCCATCTGCAAATGTTGCGTCCACAACCCCAACATTTGTCTAACGTGGGGTGTTACGTCCAAGGGACGTCACGATTCTTTCTTTCTCCACATTTGGCACACACGTGTACGACTTCCAAAACCGCCGACGATAGTTAAATTCGAAATAGGATCCTCAGCAAATGCTCTTAAAACAACAGTCAGATATAAACAATCATAAAAATAGCATATGGTCTACTAAGACGCCAGTCAGTCAGACGAATTCGACATCTTTCGATCATTTAAAAACTCATAAAATCTAGAGAAACCATAGAAAATAAAATAAACCATTCACGAAACGCGAGTGACCGGATGTCGCGATGCGTACCCATTTTTAATTTCAAAGGGTAGTAAAAGTCATCCCTTGTCTTTAACAGACGCATCCTGCAAAGCATAAATTACTTCCACCACCGATACTGAGAATCCTAAGTTCCCCGTTTTGGAAGATGCGCTTCCTATTTGCAGAACGAATGTAATAAAATTCTGATTTGTTACATTCGTTCTAAAATACCATAAGTGGGGGCAGGAAGAGACCATAGAAATCTAATGAAAATTTCTATTCGTCAACTCCCCGTATTCCTCACGATAGGAGGGGAACTCAAAAACAGTATATAAGCACGAACTTCGAACGAATCGGCACTTCTACTTCCTTTCGATATTCACATTTATTATATACATTTCATATTCACGTTCAGTCATCTATAATTCTTCATTGTCATATCAGTAACTATCGAGTCAGTGCCAGTTCAGTAAAAACCTTGTCATTCTCAACGCCAAGAAGGGCCGTCAACAGTATCGAGGACTAACGTGTCAGTTAAAAAATCTTCATTCTCGACATTAGGGAGAGGGGCCTCCAGCAAACACTACATCAGCTTGCGTTAATCCTCGTGCTCTACAACCAGTAAGTTTTTGTTTTGTTTACGAACTTCCTCCCCCGTTTATTTCTTCTATTCATTTAATCGCTTCGCTAGTGGAGCCCGCTTCGAGGAAGTCCACTTGGGACCCAAGCAAAGCGACTCCGGTACCGTCGCAATCGCCGTACTCGCCGATTGCTGGCTCGGGCTGTGGCCGACCCTTCTTTTAATTAAACATAAACGAAATCAACACTAACCTTCCTATCGCTCGAATAGTCCTAAACAATATTCAAAAGGATATCCAAGACTCCTCATGTCCATCCCCTCAAGCTTCTCCTCCTAATTACTCTCCATACCTATCTCCTGGAACTCTTCTTCCTAGTTACTCTCCCGTGTACATCACGGAAACTGACCATCCTTCTGATTCCCCACCGTTATCGCTCTTTCCTTCTCCATCCCACGAATCAACTCCAGATCCTCCCGATTTTGGCTAGATCCCCTTTAACACACTCACACACACACACACACACACACCCAAACGCGCATTCATTTAATATTGTATCTCTTAAAAAAAGCGTATAGAATTGTGATTAATTGTTTATACACCCCTTTTTCTTTCTTATTATAATGTATAATAAATTCAATTAAGCTTATTCTCTCGCGTTCAACTCAATCGATCCCCCCTCCTCACCCACGCTCCTGAATCGCACTTGGTCCCGTCCCGGGTAAAAGGGATTAAGTTCCTTTACCAAAAAGGGGACCGTCGAGCGGGCATTCGAACCAGAAATAGTGTAAGATCGACCCTTGCGGTCGTTGACCTATCTTTGGCTCCCCCGCAGGCACGCTCGACCCGAGACATCTGCCCTTAAGGCACCTGCTCTTGGGATACTAGTGTTACGCCCTTCCGTCGGCCCATCTTTTCCTCGGGCCTGGACGTAACAATATATATACATATATATATATATATATATATATATATGTGTATATGTACATATATGTGTGTTTATTCATTATAATTTCCTTGTTTGATTTTTATTAATAAAAATTTTCTGTTTATATAGGTTGCATGGGCACAATTAGAAGTATGAATCAAGTATAGTTTTAATAGTTATACGCAAGTAATTATTTAAGAAATTATTTTATTATTGAATTTTATCCAGGAGGATATATGTATTTATCTATCTCTTTTCACATATTTTATTATTAATTATTTTTGATTTTAATAAGGACATTTGATTCGGAATTTTAATTATTAATAATTTTGAACAATATTATCGTACTATTGATAATGTTATTCATTTATAAATTTTGTTTGTTGGAATTATATGAATTTCCTAAGAATTATTTTATGATCGTCTCTTTTAGAAGATGTATTATTGTTATATATTTTATTATTATTTATATAGAGATTTTATTATTATTTTAATGCAGTATCTTTTATGAATATTTTATTTTGCTCTTGAGGTTCATTATACAAGTTCTTATTAAATTATTAAAATTTATTAACGACTTTATAACATGTAAGTATATAATATTCTTTCGTTTTATAATTCTCTTATTAAAGAGAATTAGAATATACTTTTTATTATATTCAGGTTGCATATTAAATCGAGCGAGGTGACCATATGTGACCTCATGCATATCGGATGAAGGGGAGATAAAGAAGCGAGCGAAGGCTGTCTTTGATCAAGTTTCAAGAGGCTTTATAATTCTTAATGCGACAAAGAATTAAATATGAATCTTTTATTTATTCATCAATTTGTTCATAAAGTTATTATTAGATTATAACTTTAATTTATTTTTATTAATTAAAATTTTAAGATATATATATATATTTGTAATTTATTAAATGTATATAATGTATGCTTCTTCATTCATTAATTTATTTGGTAATTTTAATTTAACGTAATATATTTTCTATACTTATTTTAATGAAAAATTTATTATATATAAATTGCGATTTTAATTTTAATTTAATTTTATGTGCATTATTTATTTATTAACTTATATGTATTCATGGTTTAGAGTCTATGAACATATATTATTATTTGTTTTATTTTTCTTTTCAGTTATCCGGGTGAATGCCATTTCAGTTTGAAAATCGATATACAGCTTTTATAATGTAATTTTATTTGTCTTCTCCTTTCATTGGAATATTATATTATATTGTGATTTTAGAAGCAACTTTTGTATCATATTTTATTTTGTTATTATATTATTTTATTTTTATCAATATATATATATATATATATATTTGGTTATGAGATTTATTTTATTTTAAGAGTGGTTGTTAAATATGAATTTTAGTTATAATGTTCTTTATTACAAATAATAATTTTATTTATAAATTTGCAAGTCATTACTCAGAGCTGTTATTTTTCTGGGGGAAGTATAGTGAAATATACATAGGATTGATTGCTTAATTTTTCAGGTAAATGTTAAAGAAATAATGTTAAGACTTTTATAAATTTTCAGATGGAGCATAAGATATTCAAAAACAATATAAGTTTTTACAGTATTATTATTATGTGACAAGTATGATTTTTAGTACGGTTTTTATTAATGGAACATATTTAATTTTTATTAAATTAATGATGAATGAAAAATTCAATTCTTTATTTTATCAATTATTTTATTATTTTATTTATTTTGTTTTATTATTGATTTTATTGATTTTGTAGTGATCTTAAAAAATATTGATAAATATTTTGTTATGTAAAGATTCAATTAAAATAATACATATATACTTCATTCTTTGATTATTAATATTTCATGAAAAGGAATATATATATATATATATATATATATATATAAATGTTATACATATAAATGTTATTGTACGCCTTGAACTAAATATGCAAAAATTCATATATATATATATATGCGAAAGTGGAACTTATTTCGCTATTAATATTTTTGTCATCATTTTTATTTTAGAAAGAACAATTTTTTTTTTTTTTTTTTTTTAGTTATAAATTTAACTACTTGATTATCAGTAGCGAGACAATACCAGGCTTTTCTGATGATCAAGCAATATAATGAGGAGAAAAACAGTTCCACTTTCGCGTTCCTTAGAGTGCTAAAAAGAAAAGAACATCAGTCTTATGTAGAATCGATGATAATTATAATTAAAATTCCTATAAAATACATGTATAACATGTTTATGTATTTATGTATGTATATAATCATTCCCTTTTTATTTTAATTTGAATATCCTATTTGAGTAAATAATGTAATTTTATATTATTTTCCGTTATTTTACATATATATATTTATTTATTTTTTTTAATTCTATTTTATTTAATTTAAATATATATATATATATATATATATATATATAGAAATTTTTTTGTAATCGATTAACATAGGAATGATTATATGCGGTGTATGCATAAGATTAATATAATGATTAATAATATGAAATGTTTTATAATATAAAGTATTAAATATGTTCTCTTAAGGTTCTATCGTTTGCTTATACGGTAGGGAATTACATCTACAGCTACAGTAGTACTTAATTGGGCGTGACCCAGTAAAATAAGCGCATCTCGGAAGGAGTATGATGTACCGGGGGTTATCCCTCTACGTTTAATTTAACTAGCGCTGTTCCTTCACTAAGGGGGCGAACTATAGAATCCATCCCTTTCGTCCTTCCAGAAGTAGTCGGCAGAGATCCTTGTTTTTGGGCCAGATTTCGAACGTTTAGGACAGGACCGGTGTAGGCTAGACCACAGATTATAGCCCGCCAAGGCAGCTCCTTGAATCTGTCCTCTAAGAGATAGACTTCACTCATGCGCCAAATTGATCGGCCCCAGTCTCCTAGGCTGACCTTTATCATCCAGTTCGTCCTATTGATTTTTTTACAATGCCCCGTCTCCAGGATTTGCCAATCTTATTGTGACGGACATGTTTTCTTTAAAATCTTCGGGCCAGATGTGTAGATAGGTCGCTTTCCTAGCCATTCGGAATTCTAGTTCCTCCTCTAATTCTTTTAGATCTTTCTCACCGTTTTTCAATTGGACGCAGAAGAGGAGTGGCGATTCCACCTTAACTATTGTTACGTCCAAGCGTCCTCGGGTTAAAAGGTTTGTCTCGATGCATTTGATCTCCATATTTTCTTTTATTCTGTAGAATGGTTAAAATTGTTTATGATAATAGGATTTGATTGATTTTTTTTTGTCAGGGTGTGGTTCAGAGTAGTGTTATATTTGTTTTACGATTTTGATTCTTTGATCTGAAGTGAATAAGAGATATTCTCTTTGAAGAGAGAGAGGGGTAAGCATGCATTGGTATTGTACAGTTTTCGGAGTGAGCCGTCTCAGACGCCCCGTGGGGTTGGGATTCAGAGGTTGGTGCTGTGGGTGTCCTTTTTTGTGGTGGTGGTCTTGTTTTTAAGTGTAGTAGTAGTGGGTTAGAGAGTCCCAGATGGCCCCTAATAAATATAGTGACCATCCGTATACTGTATGCAAGGCATATCCATGTACTATTGTATCCAATATTAGTTTAATTTTATGGTCAAAATAGATTCCAAGTAATCCCGCGCTAATATTTCCGAAAATCAAGAATTTACTCCAAAAATTTTTTCCATGTAGATAAGGCTATCTTCTCGATTGTATTTTTATCTAATAAGTTGGAGATGGAACCTCCTTCCAAAGAGATGGTTTTTCCCATGATTCCTCGGGCTACAGTATTTAGAAGTGGGGTCGTTCTGCTGGGAACATTATATGATCTCTGAGATCATTTAAGTCGGTTTCTGTGTATATGCCACTGGTGGCAAGTGATCCTGGGCTAATATATTTCCATGTAGGTTTTGTTAATGGTTTCATGATGGTAGGTGGTAAGGTGTCTACCGGTCTGGGTGTTAATTTATACCATGCATCTCCTAAGAGATACATAGCAGGCGCGAAGGAATTACATGTTGTCTGGAGTGCCTTGTCGTAATAATATATGAGTTTGAGGGGTTAAATAGTAAGTTTGATTTTCTCGAGTTACTGGTAATTGATTATAGCATTGCTCTGTTCGAGTGAGTGTTACTTCGACGGGTACGCATTTTTACATGTGAATTACTTCACCAGCTAGTAGAGCCATATATCCAGGTCCTTTCATTAAGTGATATGCAAAAGTATCTGGGGATTGTGTAGCGATAGCTAAAGCATTCTGCATCATTTTTCGTTCCAGATTGGCATTGTTGTAACAGGATATCATGATAAAGTTGATTGGATCTGAGTACGAATGTGTTTCTCCACGTAGACAAATTTGGGAGTTCATATATGCGAAGATATCCAAGTTAGAAGTGCGAGTTTGTTTACTGAAAAACTACAGTGCCGCGTACAGTTTCGGAAAATTAACAATTTAGGATGTTCTGTTCGTATTAATGAATATCCACATACTTCATGCCCCCTACGCTGGTTAAAGCAAATATTATGTCTTGAGTAGTGAGAGTAGGACTGTTTGACGTTGTTCTTCGTCAATTATTTTGTCGGCATATCCTTCATATATTATACCGTAGTCGGAAAAATTTGAAGGACCGACAGGAACTGGGTCCCTGTATGTATCTCCTCTATATCTATACATTCTACAGAGTCAAATTCGCAAGTCATACCTGATCTGAGTTGTAATTGGTTACTATTAATTCGCACATCCGCGGTGTAATCGTGTAATGTAATTTTTATTGATCCTATTACGAGGACATCTGACCACGTTCCATAAGGGTCGGAATATGATCCTCCAGAACATTTACCGTCATTATCTACGGTTCCGGCCAGTGTTACTGGGCGTGTGGTAGTTGTATTTGATTTTAAACCAGTTATGTATGTGTTTCCCAGTTGATAGCTGCCATAGTCATGCATACGTCTACAAGTTTGGCGGGTTATTGGTTCGATGTAAGAATATTTTCCATTATGCACATCCATGGTATGGGAGGAACATTCCACATTTTCTAATTAATCTATCGATCTCAACTTTGCATTGGATGACTCGGGTTGATTTAAAATCATTAATTTGCAGTAATTGTACATAAATTGAACTAGAATTAACTCGTTTTTGAGGGATGTCGCATTCTTCTATATTTAGTAAAGATAAAGTCGTTAGATTCACTGATGATGACCCACAATCGTATCCTATTATTCCAAACGTTCGAAGAAACTGCATTACTAAGAGTAATATTATTGCAATTAGTCTTCTGGCTCTGGGATCCATCTGAAATTGCATTTAATTATTGTTTAGTTATTGGATTTTTGATGGCTTGATGTGTGATGGATTTTTAGATGGCTTGATGTGTGAAATTCGTAATCGGTTAGGATGTACTATTCGACTATTTTTCATCTTAATTTTTATGTTATTTTTGTTAAGAAGTTCTAAAACCTCGTGAGGTCCGGTATATTGATCTCCGAATTTACCAGGTTTAGGACCTTTCAATAAAAATACTTGGTCTCCAGGCTTAAAGACCTGTGGATTTATTTTCTTATCATAATGAATTTTTGATTTAGTTTTTGCTTGAATTACATTATCGCGAGCATTTCCTTGAATAGCGTGAAGTTGTGTAACGAGATTTACTAAGTATTCGTCGTAGCTTGCTAGTTTGTCTTCTGAGGCGAGAGGTTCGTTTGGGATGGAATTCTTGCTATTTTGCCAAAAACTAATTCGTATGGGGTATGCTTAGTTGCTTCATGTACGCTAGTGTTGTAATTGAACATTGCAAGGCCAACCCATCTGTCCCACTGCTTTTGTTCGTTTGCATATTGTTTTAAATATTCTCCCAGCGCATGATGAGATCTCTCCAAAGATCCGTTTGATTGAGGATGGAAAGCTGTTGTTCGAAACTTGCGAATTTTAAATAATTTAGCAATCCTTTTAGTAATTCGCTAATAAAGTTTCGTCCTTGATCCGTTAATATCGCCTTCGGTGCTCCAAGTACGCAAATGAATCGATCTATGAAAGCTTCTGCGATGGTCTCAGAAGTCTGATTTGGTAGCGGTATTCCCATACAATATTTTGTTAATTGATCTTGTAACGTCAGAATATATTCGTTACTCTTTCGGTTTTCGGTAATGGTCCTACGATATCCATAGCGACTTTGTCGAAAGAAGATCCTGGTGTGTCTGTAATTATCATAGGTTGTTTAGTTTTGACTCGAACGAGTTTTTTGAGTTGACATTGTAAACATTGTTGGATATATCTTTGAACGTCGGCTTTCAAGTTCTCCCAATAATAATTATGTTTTATTCTATTGTAAGTCTTCGTAACGCCACGGTGTCCTCCTGTGGGTAAACAGTGCATTTTCCCCAATAATAACAGTTCGTAGATCTTTAGGTGGATATTTGACTAATCCGTTACATATAATCAATTTAGTGGATATGTTAACGAATATTGACAGAAGTCGTGATTTAATATTATTCCATGGTACATTATTAATTGTTTCTGTTTTTGCAATACTAATTGTTTCTAATTGTAAATTTTGAATGACGTCACGTAGATTATTTATGGCGATTGATATTTGGTTTAGAGTCATTGTAGGACCCTCCTGTTGTTTTTCCATAATAGGCAGAGCTATGTGGAAGTAGTTTTTATATTTTATGGCCTTTGGTTTACCTAAAATAAGGGACCCAAGATTTGGGAGACCATTTCGCTCAAAGAGTTTTTGTGAGCCTGAGTCTAAAGGTTTTCCGTTGGTGTCAACAAAATACATTACGTTATCTCTTCGTAAAAATAATAATTCGCGACTTTCTATGACATTACTTTTATTTTCAATGAATTTTATTCTTGCCTTCTGTAAATTTAGATTGATAATTTCTTCTTCATCGTGTCCTTCTTCTTCTTCTTCTTTTTATCTTTATCTTTATTTGGCGGATCTGTTCTTTCTTCATGTATCTTGAAAATTTTCGTTTCTTTTTTTTTTGATTTATAGTTTGGCTTTTTTATTCGATCTCGTTTGGGTGGTGGTGGTTCGTTTTCTTCGGTAGATGGTGTAGCATTAGTATGGTCATAAAACGATTCATCTGTCTCGGTGTCTGAAAGGTACAAATGAAAATCGTCGTCTTCGCTTTCCCTCGTCGTCGGATTCTTCTAACATCCTAGAAATTTTTTCTGCATCTTGCGAATTATTAGGATTCAACGGCTTATCTTTTATAATATTACATTCTGTCTCCATGAGATTTATGGGATTCCGCGATAATGCATCTGCATTTACGTTAGTTTTTCCAGCTTTATATACAACGTCGTAATCGTATTCTGCTAGTTTCACTCCAGCGTAGTATTCGCATGTTTGCGTCTTGTGCGTTCTTGAACCATGTTAAAGGTTTATGATCAGTAACTAAAGTAAATTTTCTTCCATATAAGTAGGGTCTAAAATGCTTTACGCAGTAAACTATGGCTAGTGCTCCTTTTCGTAAGTGTCATATTTTACTTCATTATCTGTTAGAGTACGTGATGCGAATGCGATCGGTCGATCTCTGGTTTATCTCCCCTTGTGATAGAATCCCGCCTATGGCTATTCCTGAAGCCATCTGTAGTCAATATGGAATGGTTTCGAGAAATCAGGATACTGCAATACAGGTTCTTTGCATAACTCTTGTTTCAAGATTTGAAATGATTCTTCTTGTTCAGATGTCCATTCGAAATTTGTGTTGTTTTTCAATAAAATGGTTAACGGTTTCGCAAATTTAGAGAAATTGGGTATAAAACGTCTGTAGTATCCTGCAAGTCCTAGAAACTGTTTGATGTTTTTTGGCGCTTTTGGTCTTGGAAACAATTTTACTGCTTCTAATTTTTTGGATCTGGCCTTCCTCCATCTTTGCTAATTATGTGTCCTAGATATGTTACTTCCGATTTCAGAAATTCGCATTTGTCAGGCTGTAATTTTAAATTAGCTCCTCGAAGACGTTCTATTAAAACGGTGTATTTTCTTTCATGTTCTTCTAATGTCTTAGCGTAAATAAACTAGGCCATCCATATATACAAATAATTCTTCGCCTTGTAGTCCTGTTAATACTAAATCCATTAAGCGTTGAAAAGTAGCCGGAGCGTTTTTCAAACCGAAAGGCATCCATCAAATTCATAATGTCCGAAAGGGGTTGTAAAAAGCGGTTTTGTGACTGTCGGCAGGATCCATTTTTATTTGATGAAATCCGGGATGCGAGATCGCATATAGAAAATATTGCGCTCCCCTAATTGATCTAATATATCAATGATATTAGGTAATGGGTAAGCGTCTCCAATAGTTTTTCTTTTAAGGTTCGAAAATCGAGAACCAATTCTCCAGCGTTTATTTTCCTTTAGAATCGTCCTTTCTTTAGGCACGATCCATATGGGCGTATTATAAGGCGACTGTGAATGCTTTAACTATGCCCCCTGTAGGAGGTCCTCTACCTGCTTGCTTATTTTTCTTTTTGTACTTGCGGAAATCTATATTGCCGAGTATTTATCGGGTGATCATCCGTAGTCGTTATTTGGTGTTGCAAAACATGAGTTGCATTTAATTTTTCTCCGGGAATGTGGAAACGATCTTGACTATTTGCTATTAATTTTATTTGTTTTCCTGTTCTTCTTTTTTTAAATGCTTCTAATCGTAATAAGTCGATAATCTTAGAGAGTCGATCTTCCTTAGTTTCTTCAGAGAGTACCAAACAATTATGCGATTCAGAGGTTGCAAGGTCAATCTTGTGTTTAGACTTACGTTTTCGCATAAATTTATCTATTATTTCTTGAGATTTATTATATAGAGACGTAGAAAGTTTCGAAGACGGCTTATTCTTGGATTAATTTTCCAAGAATTTTCAATATTTTCCATTGTTTAAATTATATCCTTGAGCCCTCGAACGAGGTCTTTCATTGTAATATGAGAGGTTTCTAATTCATTATTGTCGTTTTTTCCCAAATAAGTCCATCCTTTGAAAATGTAAAGTTCAAAGAGGACGAAGAATTTCTTTCCTCTTTAAAATAAGGTGTCAATTTCAGTGAGGTTTGGAACTTCCTCCTTGCAATCGACAGGGCTGGAATCTTCCGACGAGGTTTGGAAACTTCCTCCGAAATTCCAGAATTATTATTTCCTTTAAAAGAGGTTTGGTGATTTCCTCTCCAAGAATGGTTGGGTTATTAAAATTTTCGGAAAAGATTTGGTAGCTTCTCTTTTCAGGGACTGTTGAATTATTAGATTTGTATTTGCATGGTTTTTATCTTTTCTTTTTAATTTTAATTTCCTTATTTTGATTTATCTCTTTTTCTCTTTATATTTTCAAGTGTTTCGTCTTCGTCCCCTTTTGAATTTTATTACTGATTTCAGCATTTTTATTAAGAATAATATTATCATTGATTTCGAAGGCATCTTCATTAATTTGAATTTCATCAATATTTCCGGAATCCAATGGTCTTGCTGATTTCTCCTTGTCGAATATTTCTATGTTCGAGTTATGATCATCGAATAATTTGTCTAGTGGTTTTAAATATAATGTTGGCACGCGAACTTCCACTTCTTCATCTAAAGTGCTGATGATATTCAAATAAGCCTTTCCAAAAACGTTTTCCATTATTGTATCCCCTAGATAAATTCCGTGCTCCACTTTTAATTTGGGTATGTATCCTATTTTTACTTCAGGATTGACTATTCTTACGTAAAATAATGATTCGGTTCTTTGGGTTGTACTGTTATAGTTTCTGGGGGGAAGAAGGGCACATTAATTCCAGAAATGCCTAGATGTCCCCCTGCATAATCTATTTTTGAGGAAGTTTGCTTGAAGAAATCATTTCCAAGTATTCCGGATTGTGGAATCGGAAAGTCATCGGATACGATGTGAAAAGATATGGATATTCCGAAAAGCGTCAACATAATTTCTCCGAGTGTGTAAACAGGATAGCTGTTTATACCATTCAATTTTAAAATGTTATCGAAATTTATACTAATATTCTTAGGTGTGAATTTTTCTTTGATTATATTCGGTCCGGATCCCGTATCCAGCATGAGAGTTATATGAGCGGATCCTTTGGGGGCTGGACCTGAACAGTAGGCACGCGACTGTCTTTAGCGAGGGTCACTGTCACAGGTCTTATCTCTTGGTTTTCGTTGATTTATTTGGTGTCCTGCGTTGAGTGGATGGGTGTGAAGCCAGCTCGGGTCCTTGTCGCACACCCGACGTCGAGGGCCCATTGTAGTTTCCTGGTCTTTTTCCTTTTCCGACGATTATTACTCGCGATTCGTAATTGACAATTTTCAAGAAGATGCCCTTGTTCCACAATATCGACAAAAGAATTGGTTATAGGTGTTGAATTTATTCTAGTGCGGCAATCTTTAGCGATGTGTCCGACTTTATTACAAATTTGACAAGTAGCAGTAGCTTTATTTATTGAATTGCGTTGTTCCTTTTGTTTCTTCCAACAGTTATTAGCGGAATGACCAGTTTTGTCGCACCATTGACAAATTACTGAGGTTTTGTTGGCTTTATTGTTGCTATTTTGACGGCATAGTTTCGCGTCGTGTCCGTTTTTAGGAACATAATTGACAAGTTATGATTCGTTGTTGGATTACATTTACTGGTTGGCGATATTGAGGATCGCGCAGACGACATTTATCTGCACTGTGTCCGCTTTTTAACAAATTTGGCAAAATTAAAATTTCGGTTCCTAAGGCTCCTTGAATTTGACCCAAAGAGGATGACTGCGTGAGCTTCCTGCAATTGCTAGCCACGTGCCCTTCTTTTTAACCAGATCTGGCAAGTCTCTCGATTTCGCGGCTTGTTTTGACCTGAGTTAGTGTCCTGTCCCTGTCGTAAATCTGTCATCGCTCGAAGCCCTCTTTCTATCCTTAAAGCATCAGCGACGGTTCCATGCACGTCTAAGTCTCTCGCGATTCTTTGTTCTATTTCAGGTTTGAGTCCTCGGATAAAGCCATTTACACATGTCTCCTTCCAATGATGTTTTTATATTTTGGTCAGGTAAAGAACGACTAGTACTGCGGTATGCTTCTAAAATCTGTTTTCCTAGCAATTTTACTCGATTTGCATACGTGACTACATCTTCTTCATTTTTTTGATAAACGCGTCCTAATTCTCCTTGTAGTATATATACGTTTTGAAGGTCCGTAAATTTGTTTTAAATATGAAGTTAAATTGGATACAGTGTCAAAATCTTGATCTTGAATGGTTCGTCAGGCTTCGCCGACTATTCGGGTTCTTATAACTTTGGTAAACTGTGCTTCAGCTTCTTTAGGTAGCATAGATTTAGCTTCTTCACATCCTTCGATAAAATAACTGAGCGGAATATTTTTACCATCGAAAAAGGGAACGGCTTCAACCGCGTATTTTAAGGTAGCAAATGGGTTTTGATGAGTCATGGTTTCGGACCTATCAAGATCTTTTTCCGCTTTATAAATAAGAGTGTTAGTAAGTGTAATATTCTTGGCAGGTTAGATCGCAGGAATCGTCAGGATTTGGCTCGGGCGTGTCGGCTATTAGAATGGTATTGTTTATGCTTATGTCAGTGTTCTCTAAAGAAAGATTAAAATGTCTTGGTGTAGACCCCACAGTTCTCTTTGGAGTGATGTATGAGGTAAGCCAGAAGTAGATGATTTGATTTCAATTTTAGATTTAGATTTTTCTCTTCCAGAGCGAGGTTATAAAATTTTTCTACTTCCTTTTATTCGGCTTTACCTTGAGTCCCGTCACTCATTCCCGTTTCCTTGAATCGCACATATCAATCCCGGACGAGCCCCCAAAATTTTTACGGTGCGTCCAGGCCCGAGGAAAAGATGGGCCGACGGAAGGGCGTAACACTAGTATCCCAAGAGCAGGTGCCTTAGGGGCAGATGTCTCGGGTCGAGCGTGCCTGCGGGGGGGCCAAAGATAGGTCAACGACCGCAAGGGTCGATCTTACACTATTTCTGGTTCGAATGCCCGCTCGATGGTCCCCTTTTTGATAAAGGAACTTAATCCCTTTTATCCGGGACGGGACCAAGTGCGATTCAGGAGCGTGGGTGAGGAGGGGGATCGATTGAGTTGAACGCGAGAGAATAAGCTTAATCGAATTTATTATACATTATAATAAGAAAGAAAAAAGGGGTGTATAAACAATTAATCACAATTCTATACGCTTTTTAGGAGATACAATATTAAATGAATGCGCGTTTGGGTGTGTGTGTGTGTGTGTGTGTGTGTGTGAGTGTGTTAAAGGGGATCTAGCCAAAATCGGGAGGATCTGGAGTTGATTCGTGGGATGGAGAAGGAAAGAGCGATAACGGTGGGGAATCAGAAGGATGGTCAGTTTCCGTGATGTACACGGGAGAGTAACTAGGAAGAAGAGTTCCAGGAGATAGGTATGGAGAGTAATTAGGAGGAGAAGCTTGAGGGGATGGACATGAGGAGTCTTGGATATCCTTTTGAATATTGTTTAGGACTATTCGAGCGATAGGAAGGTTAGTGTTGATTTCGTTTATGTTTAATATAAAAGAAGGGTCGGCCACAGCCCGAGCCAGCAATCGGCGAGTACGGCGATTGCGACGGTACCGGAGTCGCTTTGCTTGGGTCCTAGTGGACTTCCTCGAAGCGGGCTCCACTAGCGAAGCGATTAAATGAATAGAAGAAATAAACGGGGGAGGAAGTTCGTAAACAAAACAAAAACTTACTGGTTGTAGAGCACGAGGATTAACGCAAGCTGATGTAGTGTTTGCTGGAGGCCCCCTCTTAATGTCGAGAATGAAGATTTTTTAACTGACACGTTAGTGCCCGATACTGTTGACGGCCCTTCTTGGCGTTGAGAATGACAAGGTTTTTACTGAACTGGCACTGACTCGATAGTTACTGATATGACAATGAAGAATTATAGATAACTGAACGTGAATATGAATTAAATGTATATAATAAATGTGAATATCGAAAGGAAGTAGAAGTGCCGATTCGTTCGAAGTTCGTGCTTATATACTGTTTTTGAGTTACCCTCCCCTATCGTGAGGAATACGGGGAGTTGACGAATAGAAATTTTCATTAGATTTCTATGGTCTCTTCCCTGCCCCCACTTATGAGTATTTTAGAACGAATGTAACAAATCAGAATTTTATTACATTCGTTCGCGAATAGGAGCGCATCTTCCAAAACGGGGGAACTTAGGATTCTCAGTATCGGTGGTGGAAGTAATTTATGCTTTGCAGGATGCGTCTGTTAAAGACAAGGGATGACTTTTACTATCCTTTGAAATTAAAAATGGGTACGCATCGCGACATCCGGTCACTCGCGTTTCGTGAATGGTTTATTTTATTTTCTATGGTTTCTCTAGATTTTATGAGTTTTTAAATGATCGAAAGATGTCGAATTCGTCTGACTGACTGGCGTCTTAGTAGACCATATGCTATTTTTATAGATTGTTTATATCTGACTGTTGTTTTAAGAGCATTTGCTGAGGATCCTATTTCGAATTTAACTATCGTCGGCGATTTTGGAAGTCGTACACGTGTGTGCCAAATGTGGGAAAGAAAAGAATCGTGACGTCCCTTGGACGTAACAATATGTTTAAATACATATATGTAATAATAAAATTTTATAACATGAATAAATCTTATAACGGGATTTTATATGCGAGAATTATAAGGCAGTCTAAATGCATAAGACAAAAGCGAACGCGCGAATTATCTCCCCTAATGTTTTCGCGCCGGCCGCCTTATTTCCCCTATGCGAGTCTAAGACAAAGGAGACTTTGAATTAATAAGTCTCTCGAGCATGAAATAAAATTATATTCACTACTTATACTTATTAACACATTTCATGTTGCGTATATAAAGTTTTTATTGTAACATATATATATATGCAAGTTAAAATATTTTATAACCACAAAAATTAAATTTGAAAATTTTATAAAATAAAATATCATAATAATAAATTTAACGTATATGTTAAAATCTAAATAATGCATATATGTATATGAATATTAGAGATACATAATTTATGCGTGCAAATTATTAAGACTTAATAAAGCGTCGAGCCTAAGTCCGACGAGCCGCATTATCTCCCCTATTGCTTTATTATCTCCTCTATTGTTCGAGCTCAAGCCTTAAGACTAAGAGGACTCGAGAATAATAGCATGCATAAAATTCATTCTCAATTTTAATAACATCAAATAATTAATATTATTAATTGAATTATTAATACAAGAATAAATAATAATAAATAATTTTATACATTTTTCTTTAGAGAACAAACGAGCATATACACATACATTAATATATATATATACATATAAAATCTTTGAAACAAGAATAAAATTTATTGCATGCAGTTATTAAATGATTTATAAGACGCAATAAGAAAAATATTTGCTAAGAGACCTTGAGCTTCATCCGGTGCAGCTGTACTCTAGCGATAAGACTCTCGCAGTCACATCCATTGTCTCTTATGCGCTGCTAAGAATAAAATAATATTATAATTCCGCGCACTCCAATCTAATTATTATCTTACTACAAAATTATTATTGTTAATTATACTACTTATACACACACAATTATATTTACATATGCATATTTTTCTTTCAACAACCATTTAACAATGTAATAATTTGCAATGCCAGAATTTATTAACTATATTAATAATTGAAAATTATGTAATTATACAAGAGGTAAAATTTACTTTTAAATGATACATTATATAAGAACCATTCATATTCCATTAAATAGAGCAAAAAATTCTACGTCAAGAAATGTATGCATGTTAACTACGAAAATTCTGGTTATTAAAATTATTATAAACGTTATACCTTTGTAAAAGAAATAATGAATTCGACGCACATATATTGTCACACATACTATAATGCGCGCCTGCTACGTCACAGCGCGCTTGAGGAAGAGAGACAGCTATAGCGGTCGAGCCGCCTACGCCGCTTTCTCCTACCATTGCGAACTCCTGGAGCAAAGTAGGGACCTCAGAGCACAAGCCCCAGTCTCAGTAGCATTAGACCACCAGCTCTCGAGGAGAATAGAAGAAAGCAACCTACGTATCAGACGTATTTAAAGACTTAGTCTCAATTTTGATTTTTGTCTCGGGGACTTAGTTCTAGAGTAGAGAAGAGAGTTGTACATCCTGATACCAGTTTCCTAATAAAGTGATTTTGAATCAATATCTTTGGATCTTTTGCCGATTTTCGATCTGCTTCTGACACTTTCCCAAGATCATCGCTGAGCGTGGACGATCTTAAGGAGGCGCAATATCGTTTTTATACATTGGGAATTTTCACCATCCGGTAAGTAGAATTTTAAAATTTTAATTAACAACTACGCTAACTTCAATTCTAACTACGCATGTCAACACTTACGTCTGTCAGTTTCACCAAACCATATCCTTCCTTATACAGACATTTAGTCGTCTTTTGGATTGAATTTTCAAATTTCTACCGATCCTCTGGTTATACCTAGAGTGAATAGTCGTTTCGAGTCAGTCACTTGATGTTTATTGGGCAGTGAGTCACTCCTCGGCCGTTTAAAGAGGAACTTTTCTGAGGAAAATTTCTTCTTTATTCCGTGCTGGGAGACGGGACATCTTGATACATCAATACTAGACTCCGAGACATGGGACGCACTCTTAGAGGACCTGTCGAAATAATAACTACTTGCACTGGCTTATGATTTTAATTATTCAATAAAATTTATTACTCACATATAACAAGCCAGCCGCTTTGAATTTTATGTCAATCAATTGACATAGTCTGTATCCTTTCATCCTTCACTGTTTGACATTTCCCAGACAACCTGAAATAAAAATAGTAACACCTTTAATAATTTAAAATTATTATTATCTAACACACATTAATAACCCAAATAAACGATACGAAACAATCTATGGAACTACCCACGGTAATTCTAACTTCTCTTGACTTAATAAATGATTGTAAATTTATGGTTGACTCTGGATCTGGACTCAATCTCATTAAACAAAAGTGTTTGAAACCAACTGTCGTTCTCGACCAAACTAACACTCTATGTTTACAAGGAATAGCGTCCGAAACCATCATCACTCTAGGAGCTGTCTCAATATCCATACTTGGAAGATTATCCGAATTTTACGTTATATCTGACTCTATAGGATTCGCTCAAGACGGAGAATCCTAGGGAACAAATTCCTGAGGGAACGTTCTGTCATACTTAATTATAAGGATAATTATCTACAATATGCAGACGCAAAAATTCCTTTCTCAAACTCAAACACTATACGCTTAAAGAAAAGAACAGTTATTCCTTGTTCTTTTTACGTTATAACAAAACGGATATGTGCCTCGTCACACTCCCGTGGACGGTATATATTTTGGCGAAGTCCTCGTTACTAATAACAATGGAAAGGCTTATATACCTGTCTTCAATACTTCTGAGGAAGAGATAATTCTTAATATTCCATTTGTAGAACTGCAAGATTTTGATATTTGCAATACTATTAATAACTCCTCCGGAACCCTAGGACCCTCCGAAGGATCGACTCAAGCCTCTAATCTCGATGATTCTATTGCTTTATACCAGCCCTTAGGGGATCCTTCTAAAAATATAAATAACCCACTATATTTCCGTCAAAAACAATCCTTATCTACCAATAGAGTAGCCGATATTATACAACTTCTTCGTCTTGAACATCTGAATTCCGAAGAATCAGAACATGTTCTGACTTCTAGTTTTCAAGCATTCTGACAGATTTCATCTTCCTAGTGAAGCTCTTCAAGCGACTAATGCCGCTCAACATTTTATTCCAACTCACAATGATGTACAGTTCATACGAAACAATATCGATTTCCCCCTATTCATAAAGACGAGATTAATAGACAAGTAAATGAACTACTGTCTTCTAATTTAATAGAACCGTCTACATCTCCTTACAACTCTCCATTATGGATAGTCCCGAAAAAGCTTGACTCCTTAGGGAACAAGAAATGGCGAATGGTAATTGATTATCGAAACCTTAATGAAAAAACTATCGGAGATGCATATCCTTTACCTAACATAACAGACATATTAGATCAACTCGGATCTGCTAAATATTTTTCAATATTAGACCTGGCTTCTGGATTCCATCAAATACCTATGGCCTCACAAGACGCATACAAAACCGTATTTTCTACACCTTATGGACACTATCAATTTAAAAGAATGCTATTCGGACTTAAAAATGCTCCTGCAACATTCCAAAGATTAATGGATAATGTGCTCTCAGGATTACAGGGAAATGAATTATTTGTCTATATGGACGACATTGTTATATATGTAAGATCTTTGCAAGAACATGAAAGTAAATTTGAAAAATTAATACGAAGATTAAGAGCCGCTAACCTAAAATTGCAACCAGATAAATGTGAATTCTTACGACGTGAAGTTATGTATCTAGGACATATAATTGAACCTGATGAGGTTAAATCAGACCCTGCTAAAGTGAAAGCAATTATGAATTTTCCAACTCCAAAAAACCCAAAAAACATTAAGCAATTTCTAGGACTAGCCGGCTACTATCGAAGATTCATACCCAATTTTTCTAAAGTCGCCAAGCCCTTAACTGACCTCCTGAAGAAAGACAGAAAATTTGACTGGACAATAAAACGGACCGAAGCTTTCGATATTTTAAGAAATTCATTATGCTCAGAACCAATCTTACAATACCCGGATTTTTCAAAACCATTTATACTAATTACCGACGCATCCGGATATGCAGTAGGAGGAGTGCTTAGTCAAGGCGTCATAGGAAAAGATTTACCTGTCGCCTATACTTCTCGAATTTTAAACTCTGCAGAACAAAATTATTCCACTATAGAAAAGGAATGTCTAGCTATTATTTATTGCGTGAATCATTTTAGACCTTATTTATATGGAAGATTATTTACCATAGCAACTGATCATAAATCATTAGTGTGGCTACATTCAATAAAGGACCCTTCATCAAGACTATGGAAGTGGAGAACGAAACTATCAGAGTATCAATACGAAATTCAATATAAAAAGGGAACTCACAATTATAATGCAGATGCCTTGTCGAGAAATCCGTTGATGCACCCTTATTCATCATAGATGAAGGAGAATATTCTTCTGACGAATCTATATTCTCATATAGACCCCAAAGATTGCTAGGAAAATCTAATCTACCTGAAGACCGAACTATAAAACCTAATCAAGGGGACACAGTACATCGAAAAATTATCGAAACTTCTGAAATTACAGAAAGTCAAACCGTAAGAAATTACCAGAACTACCCTGCACAAGAAACTGAAGAAGATTATAAAATTTCAATTGAAGAAGTAACGGATTCTGAAGGAGATGAAGATTCTGATTACACAGAAATCCTAGAATCAAATATTATATCTTACCAACCGGAACCACCGGAACTTCCACCTGCACCTCCTTAGAGTCGCGTCCTTTTACGAGAAGTCCGTGGAAATCTCCTGCAACAAAAAGACAATCATGTTATATTCATTTACCAAAATGTAAACCCGTATGATACTGGAGCCAAAACTTATTATGAAGCAAAATTGCTTCCTAAATATGAAGGATTAATGTTTGAAAGAGCCGTATGAACGAGAGCCGTATGAAAGAGAGTATGTACGGTAAAAGGAAACACATTAATTGCTCTCCCTATTAAATATAACGACCGAACCCTTGTAGAAGCTCAAAACCTCAAAAACTTTCCTTCATTCTCTAATAGATGTTATTACTGAAATTTAACTTCCTTCAATAAGTCTTAGTAAAACTGAACGATTTGACGACATCCCATAGTCATATATTATTAATCAGATCAAAAAATATTTACAAGAAATTCCCATCCACATAACTATCTGTTTAAATTTACTCCAAACACCTGAACCAGAGAAGCGCCAATCCTTAATCCAAGAAAATCACGCATTCGCACATGGAGGACATAAAGGTGTAACGAAGACCTATAATCGTATTCGAACCCGATATTGTTGGAAAACGATGAAGAAGGATATACAAGAATTTATAAAGACTTGTCGAGAATGTCAATTGAAAAAATTAACTCGTGTAAAACATAAACAACCTATGATCATCACGGATACTCCAGGTTTTGCTTTCGATAAATTATCATTAGATATTATGGGACCTCTTCCTATAACAAATCATAATAATCAATATATTTTGACAATGCAAGACCTACTTACCAAGTATTCTGTAGCTGTACCCTTACCAGAAGCTACTTCTTTAATTATCGCCGATGCATTTAAAAAAAGAAAGAATTTATCTGTATATATGGCACTTCGTGCTATATTAACAGATCAAGGAACAAATTTTCTATCTGCATTAATTAGACAATTAACTAAAAAATTTCGTATCCAACATTTTAAAACCACTGCTTATTATCCTCAATCAAATGGATCGTTAGAACGATCTCATCACGTATTAACTGAGTACCTAAAAACCCAGATAGATAGAGAAACGAACTGGGATGAATGTATTAAACTCGCCATGTTCTCGTATAATACCAGCGTTCATGAAGGAACAAATTATTCCCCATATGAGTTAGTGTTTGGTCGAATAGCTCGTCTATCCTCCGCCCATCCTATCATTGAAGAGAATATAGAACCGACATATCATTATATAGTTACCCTTTTCAATAAACTAAGAGACATCCAAAACACCAGACAAAACGTAATACAAGCAAAAGAAAGAAGCAATATTATGATCGAGCAATAAAACCACAACAACTTCAAGTAGGAATGCAAGTGTTTTTACTAAAAGAACCACAAAAAGGAAAATTTTCTGATCAATATACCGGTCCCCATGAAGTTATCGAAATCGTACCTTCCAGTAATGTTAAAATCAAAATAGGCAAGCAAACGCGAGTCGTACACTTCAACAAACTTAAAACTGCACACCCTCAACCAGGATGAATTAATAAATTTATAATCTTTGTTACAGATGCTTTGGCATAGGAGGCCAATACGACCACAACCTCAATTGAGTGACATACACCTTATTCAGCAATACTTCCTATTCGCACATTGCGTGCATGTAAAAGGAGCCGTCTGTCTTCTGGACGAAACAAATCTGTGCAGTGAATGCTACTCTCAAGTTCGGACGAACATCATTCGACAACAATACCGAGTCTTGAATAGACACTTCTTTATCAATAGCCACATTGAAAGGAACGAAATTTGTTCATTGTGTAAAATCAAAGTCATCACGACTAAATCCATCGATAAGTGCCTATCGTGTGTCAAAAAGACAATTAAACTTATTCATTTATTGGAAAGTACTTCGACCCATGTCGATTCTTTAAAGGATCCACTGGTCCTTAATATATATGACCAGATCTCATAATACAGAGTATTATATAAGCGAATACATATATATATATATATATATATATATTTTTCTTCTTCACTATCTCAACTACTGAATCTTTCTTCCATCGAATCTCCTCTTGGGAATGTTTTACAATGTCTCAAACACCCACTCTTAATGCTCTATGTATAAAATTGCACGGATACCTCAATTTGAATAACCATAATCATTATTGTTGTGCTTATTTCTGTCTGCTGCAAACGCCCCAACGATTCTTCTTCCCCATCGATACTCATATAATTTCCATTGCTCCACACCCCTATAGAACTATCTGCTCTTATTGTCAACGTCTCATAACTATAATCCGACCCATCAACGATTGTTCAGTTTGCTTGCGAAATATCGATGAAATATTTTGAATGACTCATCCCTCTAACCTCGCCATAAGCGAAGTGGGACCTTCAAATTAAAACCTCTATACTAAATATGTCTTCTAAGGAAAATATAGATACTCTGTCTCATGTAACGCATGAAATAGTTGATGGATATCTAGCTGGGAAACCTAACGAATACTTTTGCCCTTCTTGTGCAAAGTGCTTTATTCCCGACGCCACTAAACTAAAGTACGCTCAACTAAAGTATCACGACGTCTCTGAACAAATTCTTAACATCCAAGAATCCAAATGTTGCTTTTGTGGAGATAAAGTGTCAACTATCATCCCTATAGTCGATTGCAGACAGTGTTTTCTACTTTATCTGGAGGGAGAACGAGAACGAGAGCTCTCGTCAAATAAGATAACTGAATGAGTTTCCTGTTTGAACTAATATCCGATCAAGATTTTCACAATCTATCGAGATTGTTGCATGAAGAATTGGACGGTTATCTTTGTCCTTCTAATGACAAATACTACTGTCATTCTTGCACATCTTTTGAAAGCAAATCACTCCAACTTGTAACCTAATAATATCTCCCATTTTCCTCCACTTTATCCCGACGAATTTAGATGTTACGTATGCTACAGACCCATAGCTACACGCACTCGCTTGGTTGATTGTAGGAAATGTATTTTACAATATCTGCAAACCGAACATATGCAAGAATTTAATTTCAATAGAGATTGCTAAGATTAATAATGAGCAACCAGACTAATTCTTCCTGCAATCATCCTATACACGCACTTATACCCTACTTATCCAACCTCCATAAATCTGAATGTAGAAAAGTAATCTTCTACAGAAGATACGTAGGGAAAAAGCGTAAAGCCACATATATGTGCTGCTCGTGCTATAGAATGCGAATTAAGCCGGATTTAATCGTATGTCACTGGGCCGCTTATGGAGAAATCAATTTCTCAAAATGCAAATATTGTAATTCTTCCCTGAAAACTAAACGCTCCATCTTTGAGTGTAAAGACTGTATATACTCTTATATCGAAAGAGCTTTGTATGAAAGAAGCCAAGGAAGAGATATTAATTATTTGAATGCATTTGCCTTCTGTAGAACGCACAAACAAGGAATTTACGCTTAAGGCAAAATGTGTCCGCATTTTAAAGCAAAAGTACCTCCGCACCCGTATCTAGACGATTCTTTTTCTAACAGTTTTTATGTACGATGTGTGACAGTAATGACCCATGATGTATTATCCTTCGATAGCCCATATATAATATGTACGGAATGCTATGACCCCGCAGTATATAATAGAGTTATGACCCGTTATACACATTCATTTCAATACGACAATGTCCCTAATCGGAAATGCGCTAGTTGTAATGAATATTATTATAGCAAAATTCGAACACTATTTGAATGTTCAAAGTGCCTTAAAACTTATTTTAAATTTATCGAACAGGTTTACAAAATGAACGCAGAACAAGAATATAGACGTCTAATAGGAATATCGGTAGATTCGACTACCTTAAGCGTAGATTACGCAATAGTAGAAACCATGGTTGATCCTAATGATCCAGAAATATTGGATGAAATGTTTTTCGATTAAATGATAAAAATTATTCTTTTATCAACCTTTGTTTCTGCGCTTAGTAACTATATATTATATATAATAATCCACCAATATGTTAATCGTTTATATATATATATATATATATATATATATATATATACATATACTTGCAATTATATACTTATTTTATAAAAAGGTTATAAAAAAAGGAAAAAAAAACAAACAAAAATACAATATGAAAAATGAATAAAAATGGAAATTAAATATATATATATATATATATATATATATATATATAACAAATATATTATTAAATCATAATAGAAGTTTTATCTATTAATTTTCAAAAAAAAATAATAATGAATGAAATATACGTATATATATATTGTGACGTGACATTTGGCAGTCCGTCACAAGGATCGCGAGATCTGACCGAGAGTATTTTTGGGCTCTCGTTCTCCCCTGATTTAGGGAGAGAGAGCGATTATTAGCGGCGAGGGGAGGCTCGCCTCCCTCGCATAGAACTATGTATTTGCGAGATTTATTAGAGTAAAATTTAGCGATTGTGAGGATGGATCTTGACGGGATCTCATCCGATGACTCGACCCGGCGTAGAAGATCCTAAAGGAAGTTCCGGACGAGCGGAGGCGCCGACTAGGAAGAGAACGCCGAGCTAAGTATTCTTATCCGCCTTATAAAATTTGCAACATCTATTTTAAACTGTCGCTGTCGCCCCTATAAATCTCCATATGATCAGCAGGAATAATAGCGAGGACCCCGAAAACGGAGCCAGCTCGGCCAAATTCAGCGCTACCAAGAGATCAGAGAAAGATATCGGCGAGCAGCTACCGGAAGGCAACCTCATGAGCTGCAGCTGCAAAGAATTAGGAAAATTCCAAGAGGAAACGGGGTGCGACAGGCGCAAATACGGCCGTGAAGGCCGCAGAAAAATTGAGACCCGCGACGATCCTGAGGGTTGCGGAAGCGCCCCAAGTGGCCTATTTACAAATTAATTGCCGGCGTGATTCCGACAGGCCTCCCGCTCGTCATTGTTCGGCGGACCTGTGTGAGAGTACGACGGCCCAAATCTATCGATCACAAGTGCGGATGCCGAGAGCGTCGAGGAACTACAGGAGTCACCGGTGAGACGAACGTCGACTTCCTCAAGCCGTATAGTAGAGTATCAGGTAGAGTTAGCCCGAACAGAGTCCGTGCCGAAGTGTTGCCGTCTTAGAGTCCTTTATTTGCGTTTTTGATAATTGCGCAGTAGAGCGCGACGGCCGGCCAACATTCTTTGTTCGAGCTACAATAATATTAAGTGCCCTCTCTCCCGGTTAAGCGCCGACAGTCATTTTTGTATTTTGTAATGATTAATGTAATATTGCGAAATTCTGTGTTTAGTAATTTTTCGATTTGCGAACTCACACACAAAGGCGATTGCGATATTCGATAGCCGACGGTTGCGTTGCGGCATCGACTCGCGTATCCCCGCGGCGTGAATCTTCCGATATTTTGTTATAGTTTATCGTTCGTGTTTTTGAGATTCTATTACCGTTTATTGTTCGCGTTTGCGTCCGATCTTTTATATTGTATGGTTATTCAGTCAATTGTGCCTGTATTATCGCTCAAGGTTTATCTTTGTCTAACTCACGTTTATTAGAGTCGATTCTCTCGATTTTATATTTGACAAATTTATCTATCGTCATTATTAACATCTTTAATTTATAACAGACGAACATTCGTCAGTAATCGAACTATCATCGCGGCATAAATAATTAATAATTTAATATGAATTTATGACTGCCGAGGCTCTATTTCGTCTCGCGTAGCGCGAAATTCCGAGACTTTTTATGTTGCTTTTTCTATCAAGTAACACGTGATACCGCGGTGATCACGTTCGAAGAGCGACCCGTCGCTGCCGGTAAATATTACTCAAATGGATTTTATTATCTGAAATAAAACGTGAATCTGTCTTACATCGATCATTGTCGGTTATGTGATCTTTGTTAAATATATTCATCTTTGTTACACTAATTTCTTGTCTTAAATTGCAGCTACCTTGTATTCTCGATCCTTCCTTGTTCGTTATTAAAACGGACCGCCCCTCTACCAATTCCGAGACGGGGCTAGCCGAGCGTCCGTCGCGATTATTTTTTGAGTGTTTGTAGATTTTTTATTGCGTATGGTCAGTACTGAGTCTGGTTTTAGAGTGGTGCGAATTATCGCACCTGGCGCCCAAAACTTCCGAGATACATTTTAGTAAAAATCGCGCCGAAGGTGTGCCGTGGGTCAACGACATCGGTCCTAATTAATTTCTTGCCCAAAATAAAATTAACGGTCACAATATATATATATATATATATATATATATATATATATATATATTATATATATATAATATTGTTCACGAGGAATCACGCGACAGCGCAGTGCGGATGAGGAGCGTGTTAACAAAGAAGAGTGATCTTAGTTCACAAAAAAGACAGACTTTATTTGAGCTCAAGAAGAAAAGAATAGTGTCCAGTGCGAATGATCGGAGTCCGTGAAATGAGCAGTCGTTTATTAGATAGCGGAGCGGTCAAAAAAAGAAAGTCCGAGTGAGAAAGCGGTCGTGATACACAGCGGTTTTATCTGAGAAAAGCGGTATAGCGAGCGGCGTAAAGTGCGAGACTCCGAAAAGTGCAAGACTTCGAAAAGTTCACCCGTGGTACCCGTTATATACCGGGTAAAATCTGGGGCAGAGGTAACGTGGGCCAATTACTTTAAAATTTGGCGGTGACCTCAGGGCGCCGCGCATCATTGGCCGCCGATGAGGTCTATCTTCGCTTCTTTAGTGGTTGACATGCGCGTGCTCTTTTTGATCAGCTGATTGGCGATCAGCTGATCGTGACGCATGGGCGCGCCCATGCCCTTACG
>JAPIVC010000753.1:0-28146 GCA_030586385.1 Camponotus fellah | reverse complement strand
ACCATGAGAAGCGAGATCAAATGCGCGTATCGAGTTAATTTCGGCAAAACGAATAATATCGGCTCGTTATTAGGTTTTTTCTCCGTCTCGCGTATTACAGCCGAATAAATGGTACGCGTCCGATAAGCCTGTGAGTATTATCGCGGTTAACATGATTCGCGTTGAATGCAACTTGACGACGGGCGCGTATGTAAATGGAAAATCCGCGCATACGATACACGAATTCGCGCCAAACGTTCCACCGGGATATAAAGTGTCGGAGATTCCAACGCAGATCATTTATCTGCCGATTATCGCGCGACTCGTAACCGATATATCGTTACGCGTCGTCGATCAGAATGATCGATTGATCGATTTTCGCGGCGAGGAAATCACAATTCGTCTGCACGTGCGGCGCAGACGATAGAACGAACGCGAGCGAGTAAGATGTGAGCGCGGAAAAGGAGGGGAGAACGAGAGAGAGAGACATAACGATTCGCGCGATGCTCGTCGTGAGTGAATTTAACGCTGCGAAGGTGCATCGCGGCATCGGCAATCATATTCGTATCGCGCGTTCGGGAGAAGAACATTAAAGGATTATTCGCCGCCAATATCGCTTAAAAAATAAATAAATAAATAATAAAATATAAATAATAATTTTAGTAAGAGCAATAATAACTTCAAATAAGCAAATGAGAGAGAGAGAGAGAGAGAGGGAGAGAGAGAGAGAGAAGGAGAGAGAGAGAGAGAGAGAGAATGAGAATTATGTATTCGCATGTGTGCGTATGTAGCGACCAACTGATCGCCCCGCGTAAGCACCCGCGTCTGACGGTGACTCGCGCCACCCTTGCCTGCCTCTTGTATCCGACCCGTTATAAGTTAATTACTTCTTTTAATAATTCGAAAACTAAGCGTCAGACGAAATTTTGCTAAAGGAAAAATCGTCTTAGAATTGACTCAAGAATGTGTCATTTCACGGACACTATATTTATTTTGAATCACCCTGTATATATATATATATATAATATATTTATATACACTACTCAAAAGAAAATAGGGAACACTTTTTGTATACCGAAAAATGGGCTATTTTCAAACGATTATAACTCAGCGAAAAATGATCGTACAAAAATTAAAAAAAAAAGCGTTTTGAAGCTCGAAGTTTCAACTTTAACGTACAATCGATAGTTTTTAAAAATTTTTTTATGTTTTCATTATTATACTCTAAAAAAGGACACATAATTTTTTTCCTTAAAATTAGGTATTTTTGTCGTTCTATAGCTAGATAAGAAAAATTCTCCCGATAAATTCAACTCAATTTTCAAAAAGCATGACATTTTCTCTACAAAATGCTTTTTTAAAAACTTTCCTATGATTTTTTTTGGCTGAGTTACATGACTTTGAAGCTAAACCTGTATTTTTCAGAGCAATTGTCGTTACTCGGCGAAAAATCATCGTACGACATTTTTAAAAATAGCATTTTCAAGCATGAAGCTTCAGCTTTAACGCGCCATCGATAGTTTTAAAAAATTTCTTCATCTTTTCAGTCCTATGCTCTAAGAAAGAAACACTGTTTTTTCCTTAAAATTACACATTTTCGACATTCTGCAGTTGCTATAAAAAATTTTTCTTAAAAAATTTATATCACTCTCCGTAAAAGCAACTTTTTTTCTACAAAATTCTTTTTTTAAAACTTATCTACGATTTTTTTTGGCTGAGTTACATGTCTTTAAAGACAACCTCAAATTTTATTAAAAAATGACGTTTACCGCCGGCATTAGCATTACCAATATGCATGGAGGTCACGTGGAGGTTGCCAGTCGGGTTTTGCACATAGTGTGTGTGTGTGTGTGTGTGTGTGTGTGTGTGTGTGTGTGTGTGTGTGTGTGTGTGTGTGTGTGTGTGTGTGTGTGTGTGTGTGTGTTTAGTATTGTGTGTTGTGTATTGCCTCCTCTCTATTCAATTACAGTTTGTAGTCGCTCTCGCATATTTATGCATCTCCGAATTAATTTCTGCGGAATTTTATTCCAAATTTGTTTCAAAATTTTCAAATTTTAAATCATTGAAATTTCGCGGCTGTTGTTCTCGACGTCTTAATCATCGACATTCCATCTCGTCCCATATATGCTCGATTGGATTTAAGTTTGATTATGAGTTGTTTGTGGATCCAGCAATGTGTAATCTTGTGTTCTTGAAGAAAACGACGAATTATGTTCGCCGTATGAGGACGAGCGTTGTCATGCATAAAGATGAAATTTCGATGATGGAAAAGCAAAACGTGAGGTCGTAAAACATCATTTACGTATTGCACACGCATTATTGCTGGAGATGGCAGGATTATCAAATCAGTTCATCTTCTCACTCTTATGGTATGGGGGTGTATATCAGTGAGATCGTTAACGCGTGCATAAACCGTCGTGGCATACACGTGTGATATAGTGCGCGACAGAAGAGCCGATATAGAAGCTATCTTAACTGCATTTTTTCTTTACATATATTTTTATTCTTTTTTGTCTCAGCTGATATGCAGCAATTTATATATTAAAGTTATTGTGCCAAAGGCTCGTAAATAGTGTATATACAGGGTGATTCTAAATAACCTTATGTTTTTGCAAAGACATAATCTTGATCGAATTCTAAGACGATTTTTCCTTTGGCAAAATTTCGTGCAAAGCATAGTTTTTGAATTATTAAGAGAAATGTTCGAGTCGCGTTTCGCATGTTGCGGATTGGTCGCGGGAGACGCGGAGAGAGCATGGACCCCCCGTGAGGATCGTATAAATATGATAAGGCGATCGATGCTGCAATCAATAATCCTTCGAGCATTAGAAGCGTCAAGATGGCAAGATATACAAATGAGGAATATTATGATATGCTAATGGCACTCGGTGAGTGCCATGGGTATCAGAACGCTGCAACAATAAGATACGCCGAATTATACCCAAATCGAGCGAGACATCCGTCGGCTGCTGTTATCCTTGGAGCAGCTCAAAGATTATACGAGACGGGCAATGTTCTCCCAAACAAACATGATGTTGGGAGAAATCGTAACGCAAGAAATTTGCGAAATACTGAAACGATTATTCGCGCTATCGAGCAAGAACTCGAAACAAGTATTCGGATTATCGCTCAAGAGCACAATTTATCGGTACAGAATTATTCAACGGTACAGAAAATATTACGAGAAGAAAAATTGCACGCATTTCACTATACTCGCGTACAACAATTACGACCAGAAGATTATTCTGTAAGAAGAAGATTTTGCGAAAATTTTTTGAGAAGGATAGATAGAGATCCCAGATTCCTTTCTCGTATAATATTTAGCGATGAATCGCTATTTACGCGAGAAGGAATATTTAATTCGCATAATATGCATTTGTGAAGCGATGAAAATCCCCGAGTTACGCGAGTCAGGAATTTCCAGATTCGTTGGAAGCTCAACATCTGGGCTGGAATCATGGGGACTGAAATACTAAGCCCAATCATTCTCCCGGACATTCTAAGCGCAGCATACATTGATTTATTAAAAAATGATCTACCAGATTTTTTGGAAGAAGTGCCGTTATTGGATAGAAACAAAATTATATTCCAACAAGACGGTGCTGGCCCTCACAATGCCAGAATTGTGACAAATTATTTAAATAACGAGTTTCCTGGACGGTGGATAGGTAGATATAGTTCGATACGTTGGCCTCCAAGATCCCTGAATTTCAATCCACTGGATTTTTTCCTTTGGGGATACTGCAAGGAAATAATTTATAAAACGCTCCCTGAAGACATGGAGGATTTAGAAACCAGATTATGCCATATGGTCTATCGAAGAAGATGTACTCTCAAATGTCCAAAAAAATTTAATGAAACGCATGAGAACTTGCGTTCGGATGGATGGAGGCCATTTCGAACATTTATTGTAAACTAAATGGGAAAACAATCCGCCCTTTTTAAGGCGATCAAAATAATTCGCTCTTTTCAGAGCGACAAACATTTTTAAACGTGGAATCTTCTTTCGTTTTCAAAAAAGCTTAAGAAAAAGCCAAGAGAAGGATCAAGACGCGCTACAAATAATTAATATATATTTTTTAATATATTTATTTTTCATGATAATACTTAAATAAATATTTAATAATTATATTTAATAATAATTATATTTAATAATTATATTTATTTATAAATAAATTAAATATTATTATTCATATTAAATATAATATTTATTATTAAATATTATTAAATATAATATTTAATATTAATAGTAAAATATTCAATATTTTAAAAACATTTATTTATTCTTAAATTAATTTTGAATATCATATGATGTATGTATATCGTATGATAATAATAATATTATACACGCGTTAAATGTTTAATATTGTATGTTGGCCGCGTTCTTCGGTCAAACACATGATTACATTCGGCAGCGCTATTAGTACCTTAACCTATCGTAACCTAACTACAACTGTTTGCTACCGCCGAATAAATATCGTCCCGTTGTCGCGTTATTGCGTCGTCACGTCGTGTAATAATGTGTGTGTCCGCGTATTTCTTTTATCGAGGGATTTTTAATTGCTAACGATGATTATTCGGCAGTGATGGATAGTGATTAATGATAGAGATAGTGATAGTTAGAGATAGTGATAGTTTAGTAAATTGTCGTTTTATCGAGTGAGTGAATAAATGTGGTTACGTTGAAGTTTATAAAAGAGTACAGTTTATAAAAAGAAAAACTTTCGATTAATTATTTAGTGTAGATGTCTCTGTCTTTTGTAACGTGTGATATTTACGTTAAATTTGAGTGAAAGTGCGATCTATCGGAATATTTATTTCTCAAGAAACTACAGTAATAATTAGCAGAAGTCATCGAACAAGGTAATAATAATTATTCTTTGGCGTTGTGTCAAAATAGATCTTGGGAAGTCAGATAGTCCCATTCATAAAAAGAGAGAGAGTACCGAGTTGGTAATTAGACTTGGTATTCGAGTCCCACATAACTCACCGGACCGAGCGGTGAGTATGCATAAAATGCATTTTCCCCTCTCGTAAAAAAAAAAAAAACGGGTAAGTGAGCGAATAAGAGAGAGAGAGAGAGAGAGAGAGAGAGAGAGAGAGAGAATGTATGTATTCGCATGTATGTCCGTGTACAATATAGCGACCAGCTGATCGCCGAAGACGCCTCGCGTGAGCGCCCGCGTCTGACGGTCAGTTGCACCGCCCTTGCATGCCTCTTGTATCCGACTCGTAATAAGTATAACATTTCTCTTAATAATTCAAAAACTATGCTTTGCATGAAATTTTGCCAAAGGAAAAATCGTTAGAATTCGATCAAGATTATGTCTTTGCAAAAACATAAGGTTATTTAGAATCACCCTATATAAATAGTGTATATATATATATATATATATATGTATATAAGTGTAATACGAAACTTGTATATATCATATATAATATGAATGGTTGTTGGCCATTTGAAGACATTTCTGTCTCAGATTTTTAGACAGTAATATTATCAGACAATTATCTACAGTTATGTCAGGATAACAGATGTGATAGGATAAAACGTTGTAAGGTAAGATTTACAATTCTCTCAAATATTAATGAGTGAATTAGTGTTATAACAATATAACAGCATGCATGTCCAAAGATGTCCTGCGCACGTCTTTTGGACATGCATGTTGGTAAGGTTAAATTTATATTGTCCCGGCATACACAGATTGTCTTCATATTATATTATATCACCTAAAATGATGTTATACATGCTAGTAATGAATGTTTCCGTTAATCATTCGTAGATATTTCCATCCAACATTACTACACGTATTGGATTTCCGTCCAAAATTACATATATATTGGATTAATTTCGAATATACTATACGTATCGGAATACAGTTGTAAACAGACTTAGCAGGAAAAGACGTTGTAAGGTAAGACTTACATCAATTATTTCATTTTTATTAACGAGTAAATTATACAGCACCACACATCCAAAAGATGCGTTCAGAGGACCTCCTGAGGACATCCTAACATTCTGTGGATGTCCTCTAAACGTCTTTAGGATATGTGTGCTGTTAGGGAGCAGCAAACATAGAACATAGCAATGTTGCTGCAATATAACAAGTAACGATAATGATAATGCATTATTTTTATGAATAATTAACGTTCCCAACAATTTTTATAATTTTAATAATATTTGAGATAATTATATAATATATAAATTGATAAATTGTGATAAATGATATATGAAAATAAGAGAGATTATAATTAATAAGAATTAAATGAGATGATTAAATTATGTAGTAAGATAATTGATATATATTCAAAATTTATATCTTTTATTGTCTGATATAAATTTTCTTTTTATGAATATTTGATTAAAAAGTAGTTCAAATAAGATTTAAAAAAGAAATATTTTTTCTTAGGGAAATTATAGAAAAATATAATAAAAAACGCAAACGGCTACGTAAAATGTTAGTTAGGCATTTGAGAAGACTTGTGCAAAATGAAACAAATTTGTTACACTATAATGATCAAGAAAAGATCAAAAAAGATCAGGAAAAATTATCCGAAAATCATACATTGCCAAGTATAAGTGCTAAATTTTATGAAAATGATCATGTAAATAAATCTGATAATCATACAGAATTTATATGCAGTGAAACCGAAAACGACAATATGAATATAATATATGAATTAAATGAAATAATAAATAATACAGTATTTTGAATATTTTTCCCTTTTAGAATTTGATGAATTTAAGCATCACGTATATAGAAGCCTTTCTCTGCTTAAGCAGAAATTAGATTTTATTTTGCAAAATCAATTAGATTTCCACAAACAATGGCAAAATGACAATACAAGACGCATCCCCAATGAAGATGATGATGTAGATGTTATGTTACAATTTCCAATAGAAACTGATAACAGTTTGAATCAATTAGAAGAAGCTCTTATTGATAATAATTATGGTACTAAATTAGTAAAATAAAATAATATGTTATATATTGTTACGTCCAGGCCCGAGGAAAAGATGGGCCGATGGAAAGGCGTAACACTATTATCCCAAGAGCGGGTGCCTTAAGGGCAGATGTCTCGGGTCGAGCGTGCCTGCGGGAGAGCCAAAGATAGATCAACGACCGCAAGGATCGATCTTACACTATTTCTGGTCCGAATGCCTGCTCAACGATCCTATTTTGTAAAGGAACTTAATCCTTTTTACCCGGGACGGGACCAAGTGTGATTCAGGAGCGAGAGTGAGGAGGGGGGATCGATTGCGTTGAACGCGAAAGAATAAGTTTAATTGAATTTATTATATATTATAATAAAAAAGAAAAGGTTGTATAAACATTTAATCACAATTCTATACGATCTTAAGTGATACAATATTAAATGAGCGCGCGCGCGCGCGTGTGTGTGTGTGTGTGTGTGTGTGTGTTGAAGGAGATCTAGTTAAATCGGAAGGATTTGGAGTTGATTCGTGGGGCGGAGAAGGAAAGAGCGATAACGGTGGGAAATCAGAAGGATGGTCAGTTTCCGTGTTGTACACGGGAGAGTAACTAGGAAGAAGAGTTCCAGGAGATAGGTATGGGGAGTAATTAGGAGGAGAAGCTTGAGGGAACGGACAAGAGGAGTCTCGGATATCCCTTTGGATATTGCTTAGGACGATTCGAGCGATAGGAAAGTTAGTATTTATTTCGTTTATGTTTAATATGAAAGGAGGGTCGGCCACAGCCCGAGCCAGCAATTGGCGAGTACGACGATTGCGATGGTATCGGAGTCGCTTTGCTTGGGTCCTAGTGGACTTCCTCGAAGCGGGTTCCACTAGCGAAGCGATTAAATAAATAGAAGAAGTAGACGGGGGAGGAAGTTTGTAAAACAAAACAAAAAAACTTACTATTTGTAGAGCACGAGAATTAGCGCAAGTTGATGTAGTGTTTGCTGGAGGCCCCCTCTTGGTGTCGAGGATGAAGAATTTTTTAACTGACTCGATAGTTACTGATATAATAATGACAATGAAGACTTATAAATGAAGGAATGAATGAATGAATGAACGTATGTGAATATAAAATGTGTGAATATAAAATGTGAATATAAAATGTATATGATATGTGTCGATTCGTTCGAAGTTCGCCCTTATATACCGTTTTTGGATTACCCTCTCCTAACGTGAGGAATACAGAGAGTTGACGAATAGAAACTTTCATTAGATTTCCATGGTCTCTTCCCTGCCCCCACTTATGAGTATTTTAGAACAAATGTAACAAATTAGAATTTTATTACATTTGTTCGCGAATAGGAGCGCATCTTCCAAAACGGGAGAACTTAGGATTCTCAGTATGGGAGGGAGTAGTAATTTATGCTTTGCAGGATGCGTCTGTTAAAGACAAGGGATGACTTTTACTACCCTTTTAAATTAAAAATGGGTACGCATCGCGACATCCGGTCATTCGCGTTTCATGAATAGTTTCTTTTATTTTCTATGGCTTCTTTAGATTTTATGAGTTTTTAAGTGATTGAAAAATATCAAATTCGTCTGACTGATTGGCGCCTTAGTTGACCAGATGCTATTTTTTATAGACTGTTAATATCTGACTGTCGTTTTGAGAGCATTTACTGAGAATCCTATTTCAATGTTAACTGTCGTCAACGATTTTGGAAGTCGTGCACGTGTGTGCCAGATACGAGAAAGAAAAGAATCATGAAGTCCCTTGGACGTAACAATATACCTATATTAATTATATCTTTACAAGATTTATAAATTATAAATAATATACCCATTTATTCGTTGATTTTTCGATGTTTATCTATTATCAAGAAATAAAACATTTTGTTTGCATTTTTATTACAGTTAATAAAATTATAATTAATTTAACATTTTATATTTGTTTATTAAAATATTTTATTTTTTAGATAAATAAACTTTCAAAAATTGGTGGCAAAAATTTAAGACAACTTGTTTTAAATTTAATGAAAAGAATTTTTGCAGCAATCGTTGCAAAAGAGTATAGTTGGTATGGAAAAAAACAAAACAAAACTTTCTCAGATTTAAAACTTTGCTCAGTTATTATCAGTCAGTATATGTATAATATATATTATATATGTATTATGTATGTATAATATATATTATATATGTATATATTTATATTATTTATTAAAATATATTTATATGTATACACTTAAATTATAACTCATCATGTACATATACATTAGATCTAGTTATAAATATAATAATTATATTTATTATATATTATATTTAAATTAGATTCATTAGAGAGAGAGAGAGAGAGAGAGAGAGAGCTAGTTCAAGGTGAATCAAAGAATAGATATTATATATATATATATATATATATATATATATGTTTATATATATTCTAGGTGCAGTTCAAGTTAAATATCCACAGGCTACTGAATATGAAATTTCGGAACCAATCAAATCATGGCTTCGTCATGCATCTGAAAAAGCACAAAAAATGAATGCTGCTGCGTATAATTAAATTAATGATCAATTGTCATGATTTCTATTATATTTTTATTATCTTTTAACTCTCCAATCTAATTCTATGAATACACAGAATTACGTATGTATTTTATACTTTTCGAATTTTACATCAATATGTCGAAAGACAAGGAAAATCTTTAAGACTATTAGATTGATAAGTATTAGATTTTAATAAGATTTAAGATATAGTTTGTTAATTTAAAAATAATATAAAAACTTTTTGCATTGTTTTGTTTTTATTTATCACTTGTTTATTAGGCAGCATTACAATTTATCCGAAGCAAGATTTGACTATGGATTTTTTATAAATAAATTATTTAAAACAAAAGTGATAAAAGTCGTTCATAGTTTCGAATATTAAAATAAATCTAATTTCTTTCATTCGAAAAACGAAATATACACTCACGCACAAACTAAAACAAATTTATGCGAATTATTTCGTTTCTCCAAAGTTGCAATAAAATAAAGTTGATATCTCCGAGCGGCGATGTAGCACTTTTTAAACTTTTGTTCTAAGTGGTCCAATTATAAAGAATTCATTAGACAAATTTGTGCCTTGAATGAAGTATCCTCGTTTATTAAAATAATATAAGATTATATAAGATAGTTATATAATTATATCATCGTTTATTATCTTTCGGAATCACTATTAGAATGCCTCTTTTTTATATATTGCCGATTGCTTTGTTTTCCTTTTACATCACACGGCATTTTGTTTGTAACGCGTTAATATTGCACTCTCTCGATTGTACATGTTGCGAAAATATATATATATATATATATATATATAATACATATAATATGTAAAAAAAAATATATATATATGTACATTTTTTAAAATAAAGTTTAATTATTTTAACGAGACTTTTATTATCATTTTAGTTATAACTTTTTCTATCTATAATATAAAGATGAGAATGCATTCTTATAAGAATTTTATACGTAAATAATATTATATAAGCTTTTAAGAAAGTTGTAAATATAATTTTACATCTATCTTAAGAAATTGATATTTGAACATTTATCGATAGTTAAAAAAACACGTTAATATATTTATGTTATATACATATATTAAATATATTTCTTAAAATATAAGGTAAACATATTACTTCAACGATTTTTATTTTTAGAGAAGCTTTATTAGCTTATCATTTTTCTTTTATATCTGGTGACTCATTTTAAATGTCTATTCACTTAAAATGAAACAACATTAGTCAGAAATTATTGTCGAATAATGTGTCCAAGATATTTTAGGTAAGCATTTAAAATGCTTAATGCGTCGTCTACAATGAGATTTTAAGGAGACTTAAGACTTAAGAAATTGACCAATCACAATCACAATATTCTCTTAATACTTGACTGCCACTGGTCACTGGACTGCCAATTTTTTAAATCTTACACCTTAAATCTCTTTAAAATCTCATTGTAGACGCCGCATAACAACACACATATCCGAAAGACGTTTAGAGGATATCCATAAAACATCCAAATATTCTCTGGATGTCCTCTGAATGTCTTTAGGATATGTAACGCTGTTAGGATTACCCTATATATTCAATTACTGCATCGATCAACTTAGGATAGCAAAAAGGCATTTATAGAAACATCCAGTAGACATTGTTGGGATCGAATTTTGTTATATAATTATATCCTAAGGATATCCATTTTTGGATCTCTCACAGATATCTTATGAGCGGACATTTAAACATCCTCAGTATATCCTAAATATATTCTCAGGCTTTACACGGATGAAATGTGGATATCTGAAAATCCCTCGAGATATATCCGATTGACATACCTCGGACTTACTTAACTTTTGCTATGTGGGATTATAAAGTACTTTATAATTGTATTATTAGAAGCTGATTTTATATTAACAATAAGTAAATCTTGAAATAAAACAAGATCAAAGAATTTGTTTTGTGAGATTTTCTTCTGAGTAAAAATAGAAATTATTGTTTAATCAATGATAAGATAAATAAATAAATAAATAAAGTGCGATTAAATAACTATACATTAATTTTTTTGTTTTGAACAGAAACATATAGAATCACTATACTTCGATCTATTCTTCGTATCAATCACAATATTTCTTATTACAAGTATATTTTATGGAATTACATTTTCAATATTGAAAGAAAAATAAATTAATTAATAATTTTTTTTATAGACTATCGCAGATCTTGAAACAAAATTACAGAAACGATCAACAAAATTACAATTATTTGATCAGCCCATACAACCTATTGCAGTGATGATAGGTCCTTCTTTTGATAAAATCAAGCAATGTTTATTATTGACACATTCAGGTATGAAGTAGAAACACCTCTAAAAGCTGTGAATTTAATTTTGAAATCATGTAATGCTTTAAACATTCGATATCCATTAGAAGTAGGACAACTTTTTATGTTTTTGCAAAGAGCTGTATATGAATTTGAAATGGTATGAGATAAACAAAAAAATTCGCAGGTCACTTCTTCTGTATTGGCAACAATTCAAGAGTATAAATCATTGAAATTGTAATCACTGATAAGGAAATATTTAAAGATATACTTGCATCATGCCTACTTGCTTTTTATGCAAAGAAGCTGTATATTCTGTAAATAGTTTATTAACGCATTTCAATGTTAAACATTATATAAATTCATTTACTATATTTAAATGTGGCGAACATGGATGCACATTAAAGAGTGGTCCTCTTGGAATTCATCAAGAAAACATTTGCTTGGGCCAAATCATAATTTTCCTTTATGGCCTACTACTACAAAGCATGCTTATATACAATCTAATACAGAGCTCATCGATAAATTAATTCCATACCTTGAAAATTATCGTAAAAATACGAATATTTGTGAAACATTTTCGAAAAAAAATATTAATAAAAATTCATTGATAACTCTTAATGAGTTTAAATCTCTTGTAAGAAATCAGTGTGATGTTTTTATTGCAAAATTATATAATAGATTTTCCATTCCATGGAATCACATTCAATCAATTATTGATGATAATACTTTATTTCTTACGAATGGTTATATTCCTGTATTTAAAAAAAAGTTCTTTCACAGTTGAATGTACTTAATTCCGATAATCAAACAATACAAGATATAAGATCAATGTTTGAAGTAATAGAAAATTCTTTTCATCATCTTAGAAATGAATATCAACGTATGGAATATTTAAAATCTTATGGTAATTACATAGTTCCTGTTGAATATTGTATAGGTAAAGAAAGAGTACCTAAAAAAATTGAAAAATTTATCGTGGAATACATGAAAAATGTCTGCGGTTATTTTATACCTCTAAGACAAACGTCAAAAAAATTTTTCGAATTACCCGATGCTTTTACTGCTACAATGCATTATATTAACTCGCTTAAAGATTCAGATACCATTACAAATTTTATTCAATCTAAACTTTGGCAAGAGAAAAAAAGTTTTGCAGATGATGATATTGTTTTCCCATTGTTTTTTATATTACGATGATTGGGAAATAAACAATCCATTAGGATCTCACTCTCCTTTTCTTGAAGGGGTATATTATTGCATATCATGTTTGCTACCTGAATGTACGTCTCGATTGGAAAATATATTCTTAGCTCTCTTGTTTAGCACAGAAGATCGTAAAACATGTGGAAATAAACAAACATTTGCACCTATAATTGAAGAACTAAACTTTTTAGAACAGGTTGGAATAACAATTAATGTTAATGGGAATTATTATAAAATTTATTTTGTGCTAAGTTTATTAATGAGTGATAATTTAGGCGTTCGTGCTATGTGTGGATTTGTTGAAAGCTTTCGAGCTAATTATACATGTAGAGTTTGCAAAATTCATCGTAATGTTTCTCTGACTACCTGTCTTGAAGATGAAGTCTAGTATTAGAACACGTGAATCGTATAATACGGATTTAACTTTAGCAAACAGTTCACTTACTGGAATTAAAGAGGAAAGTGTCTTCAATGCAATCTCTTCATTTCATATTATAGACAATGTTTATGTTGACATTATGCATGTTCTAGAAGGTATCGCTCATTACAATATGATTCCAATAACAAATCATTTTTTTCAAATTGGTGATTTTACTTTATCAAGGCTTAATTATAAATTGCAAATGTTTGCTTACGGTCCTAATATACGAAACAAACCGCCTTGTATTGCATATAATTTTGCAACAAAAAGCAAGTTTAAAATGACAGCTTCAGAAATGTTAATTTTCTGTAAATTTTTTGGAATAATTGTCGGACATAATATAAAATTATATAATGATCCATTTTGGAAACTGTATTTATTATTAAGAAAAATACTTGAATTTATTTTTAGTAAATCAGTGTCACAAGAATCAGCTTCTGCATTTAGAATAATAGTTGAAGAACATCATAATCAATATATGAAATGCACGAAACAGAATTTAAAACCAAAACACCATAATCTCATTCATTATGCAAGAGTCATGATGCAATGTGGACCACTTACTTCCTTATCTGTGATTAGACTTGAAAGTTTTCATAAAGTTCTAAAAAAAAATCTCGAATGTTGTAATGTCAAGAAAAAATATTATTTTTTCAATTGCTACTCGATATCAGTTTTTATTTTGTTATTGGCTTATGGCTCAAGAAAGTATTCTTCCAAATATTCAAACAGGATCAGGAAGTGTCATTGATATTAGTGAAAATGATAATTTTAATGATTTTATGTTTTTGTTACCAAATGATATTGATTATAATGCATGTTTTGTTACAAATTGGGTTGATTATAAAGGTACTCGATACCAGCCCACAATGGTATTGCTTTATTCAATTAATCATTATTCACAATAAGAGTCCACTTTTTATTTGTTCTTCTCTTATAAATATAAGTTTAAATTGCGATATTGGTTTCGAAGTGAAACAGGATAAAAAATGGCTCTCAATTAAATATGAAAATTTAGCCGATCCTTTCCCTTTGTATACAATGGGAAATGGTGAACGATATATTATTTTACATTATTTCATTTAATTTTTTTATATTCTTTATGACATCCTGATCCTGAATGTCAACGTAAAATAAATAATTAATATATTTTTCAATTAGATAATTAATACTATGAATTATTATTGTTATTTGTATTGAATAATAATAATAATAATAATCTGTAGTATTAATCTCATTGTTTTAATTACTTATACTATTAAATTTATACAAGATAGTCTTTAATATACTTTAGTATGCTTTAGTATTTAACTGATATATTATAAAAAAGGAAGCGTATATAAAAATGTGCATTATAAAAAGGTATCCACTTATAAATAATGTTAAGTTACGTTTGTCATATGCATATTGAATATCACACATCTACGATTACGCAAAAATTGTATTCTGTAATTGTCGTATTTATGCGTACGTAACATTTCTTATGTATTATACAAAACAAAGAGATTATGTAATATTTTATTATTTTCATAGTCTAAAAGAGTGATATTATTTTCAGTTTAGTGATATATAAAATGTCTGAAATTTGCGCGTTTGCACCGGGAAGCGAGTGCTGCGCGGGCGAGAGCGTGGTCTACGAGGAAGCGTGAAAATGCTTTTATCGTCGAGAAATATATATAAATGATCTTGACTCGTTTATTGTCACTATTTACAAAGAAATTGCTTTTGTACACTATTTACACTGTAATTTTGATTTAATAGTTAACGGAAACTACGGAGTAATTAGGCGAAGTAGATTTTTGATTTACAGTACCTTTAGTAGATGAATTTAGTAGATGATTTGGAACCTGTGGCAGATCCCTTATTTCTTGACTCACCTTCTTTGGAAGAATTTTCTATTTTATCTGCATCTCTGGATTCGATCCGCTCTCAATGTTTCACATTTCTTCCTCAAAAATTCCAACATATCATCTAGCTTCACATCATCGTTACTCTCGACTTCTTCCCATGCTCGAAGCGTCCTCGCATCAAGCCTCGTCTCTATCATATGCAAGCTCCCATGTTTCTGTAACGGAACCTAGAACCTTTAACACTCTTAAATGCCTCGAAGTATAATCAATTAACTCTCTAATTGCCCTTGCAGATTCCTTCCTCACGGTCGGCATCGTAAATAAACACTGCAAAAAATGCAACAGCATTTTGATCATATATATTTAGTGGCTCAGAGAGAGTCGGACCATTCTTGCTGTGGGATTGGGATTAAATCCTCCGCGTTGTCTTAATTTAGAAAATAAATGTTCGAGTCTTGATTGCATAATCCTGTGGCAAGTTCAAATTTTTCATTTTGCCTTGTGAGTTCCTTATATGTTCCAAGAATGGCTTGTACAATTAAACTTAAGCCTTTCAAACAAGGGATTTTAGACAATCTGTTTGGCGATAAAGACCATTTTGAGCACCATTCAACAAAATCTGTTAATAAAATTTCAATGTCAGGATTTTTGGCAGACAATGGTCGTTTTCCACCATATGTGATATTTAGACTATAAGAATTGCAAGCGTCTATTATTTTATTCAAATATTCTGTAAAATCAGCTGTTGCATCCCATGTATTTATTTGTAATAGCTTTCCATGACCGGCAGTTCTTATTGCAGCTGCAAATGTATGACTAAATAATTGGAAAGCTCTTTTAACATTCATAGTTTCAAAAGCATTGGGGCGAATATGTGCTTCCGTAATATGAGATAATAAATTAGAACCTCCTTTATTGGCGTCATCAATAGTAGACCATGTTAATTCAAAATCATCAAAATGATGCAATTATTTTTCCATCGCGATACAGATATTTATGTTTCCTAAATAAACTTGCCAATCTTTTCACTAAAAATGTGGGAAATCAAATGATGCATAATTTTTTTTCATTATGTATAAAGAATGGCTTATCCGGATGCACACCAAGTTGAACATAAGCGCTCTGATTGCATGTGCCTTGATCACACGTTACGAGTCGTACATCAGCACCTGTTTCGATAAGCTTATCTAAGCATTCTTTTATTAAAATTATTATATCTTCCATTTTCATGCATTTCTCTGGAAGAAAATATACTAACGGTTGACGCCATGGATTCCGCGCATTTATACTATCTAAACAAAAAGCAAATACACATTTTGCTCTTTCATGTTTTCTTCCTAAAGATCCTAAATCAACAAGCCCTTCTATTTGATCCAATTTGGGCGAATATTCTTCATATGATTTAATTGTCATTTCATTCCACTTTAATGCACATAGTCTTTCTTCCAAGGGTATCTTGGACATTTTCTCTCGTAATTTACAAAATATAAAGTCGCAAAATCCGGGCATCATATTATATTCTTCATGCCATCTTCTAATTGTTCGTTCTCCAGGCAAATTGCAACCTGCCTTTCGTAAACCACGCAGTGCAGAAGCAGAATAATAATAAAGTTGCTTCGATATATTTTTTTCTTCTTGCGTGTACGCTGCGTTTGGCGTATGTAGTTGCAAATTTATCATGGCTTTCGCAACAGGATGCAATTCTAATTTATCCTTTAATTCCTGTATATTTTTTTTCGTATTTTTATTATTTATGCGCTTTGCAGGTGTTCGTCGAGAATATCTTTGCAAACGCAACTTTGTTTTTATTGTTCGGCGCAGATGTACATTTTCATTTCTTAAGGAACTAATAATTATTTTTAAATTATTTTCTTCTTCCTTATCATTTTTTATTTCTTTATTTCTCATCCCTTTATTTTGTATTTCTTTATTTTTTATGGATTGCATTGGTGGTTCCAAATGTATCCATTCCATGACATCTTCCTCTTCCGATGTCATATCAAAATGTAGTCGCGGTGACCGATATGTTTGTAATGGTGGCAATGATGGTTGTAATGGTTGAAATGATCATTCTAGCATTTCATCGTTTTCAATATTTTCTAATGTTCTTGATCTTATATTTTCATACTTCCGTTTTTTATTTGTTCCCATTACATTTAATGTATTTTCTGTATCGGTCACCTCTATCAATAGGCATATTCTCCATGTTTTTTATGTCATTATTGTTTTCTTTTGAAACAATATTTAAAAAACAAATAGGTATTGAACCGCGTTTTAATGATTTCTTACCTTCTCCCTTGAAAGAATTTTCATCAAAATGATCTGCACACAAACCGGCACGACGGATAGAACTGGCAGACCATTTTTCTAATTGAGTATTTCCTGAAACAGAATCAACGCAAAAGATTATTAAAATAAATCTTTCAGAAAATTTCTTAAGAAAAAAGCACTATTAATTATGTACGCTGAAAAAATTGTATTCTCAACTTAAGAATATGCCACTTATCTTCAAGCTATACAACTTTTATCTGAAACATTTTTCTCAGAAACGTTTCGTTTTCGAGATATTTAACCGTTTCCAGACTTTTTTAACACCCTGTATAATTCTAGTATTTCTAATATATAATACATATTTCTAACATATTCTAATACATGTGTGTATGCATGTGTCCATACGTACGTTCGTGCGTGCGTGTGTCTATACGTACGTGCGTGCGTGCGTGAAATATATGAAAACATAAGTCCAAGAATATACAAGGTGAGCCATTTTAATTAACGCACGCAATTATTTCGGAAACAAAGCATTTTAGAGAAAAATGTTTCAGACAAAAGTTTTATGGTTTCGAGGGGGCCATAAGATGGTATTCATTGGTTTGACACTGAAGAGTCATTTGAAGGTCACGTGAAAGCCACCTCAATTTTTTTAAATTGCACTCCTTATTTTTTATTACATATTCTTATAGCTGACCTCGAGGCTTTCCAAAACACTATAATTAAATGTTTTTCCGTTAAATACTTTTCGAGTTATAAATAATATCTTAATTTCACGTAAATGATAAAATATCTAGTAAAATATTCATTTTTCGATTATCTTACCTTAATACTTTTATGTATAAAATAATGGGAGGAATCAATTGGTGTAAAGAAAAAACATAGTTGTTTCGAAGAAGAAATATGTAATTTGCAATTAACAATTCCATATTTTTTCTTAGAAACAACTGTATATTTTCTTTACACCAATTGATTCCTCTCATTATTTTGTACATAAAAGTATTAAGATAAGATAATCGAAAAATGAATATTTTACACAAAATATTTTATGGTTTATGTAAAATTAAGAAATGATTTCAAGCCTCATAACTCGAAAAGCACTTAATGGAAAAACATTTAATTATAGTGTTTTGGAAAGCTCTCGAGGCCAGCTACAAGAATATGTAATAAAAAATAGGGGTTACCGCTTAAAAAAATTGAGGTGGCCTTCACGTGATCTTCAAATGACTCTTCAAGGTCAAACCAATGATACCATCTTATGGCCCCCTCGAAACCATAAAACTTTTGTTTGAAACATTTTTTTCTAAAATGTTTTGTTTCCGAAATAATTGCGTGCGTTAATTAAAATGGCTCACCCTGTATAAATATAAATCCAAGAGAACCTTACCGCTATTGCGTATCCATATTTTGTGTCTTGCATCCGTACTCAATGAGAATCGAAATAAATGTGATCCCGTTGAATATCGACCATTGCGACAATTTTTATATGCGCACTTATCATAAACATGTTCTGGATAACACTGATTATTCATTTTAATTTTATAATAAAACGTGCAAAATAAATAAGCAAAAAAATAAAATTAAAGAAATAAAATCTGTGGTAATAATAACAAAAGAAAAAATAATACCACGCTTAAAAGTAAATAAGCAAAAAGATAAAATTAGAATCGAAATAAAATATGTGGTAGTAATAACAATAAAAGAAAAAAGAATACCACGCTTAAGAAATAATAAAAAAAGTTAAGTTATTGTGTGTATTAATGCACAAAATGAATGTAAACTTATCAATTATATAAAGTAACACGACTTGATGTTAGTTAAATTGAAACAGCGTCTTCCATAAGGTCCATCAGAAGAATAAACTATTTCATATTTTCATTCACATAGCACAATATAAAGTATACCGATTACAACAAATCGTATAAACTTTTTAAATACCTCGAGTGGAAAGATTTCTTTAACTGCTCTTTCTTATCGCATTAACAAAAGAAAAGCAGAGAAAAAAACACGAGATAAGAAATAAAAGGTAAACATAGATATAAATCCGTAAATATGATTATAAATACGACGATCAAGCTTATGCTGCGATCGATGGGAGGAGCCTAACGTTTATCTTCTTTTACCAAATAGCGTTCACTATCGCGTGTCACTCAGTACTGAAAACAGGAGAAGAAGAGGGGGGGGGCACGCGATAGCGACCGCGGTGAGCCGTGAGCCACGAGCCATTAGTTCGCTTTAACTCGCCAAGCTGTTGACGCGGCACGTGAGCATTTATATGTAAGTACACAATTTTATATAAAATTTCTATATAAACACATATATAAAAAAGATTTAAACACAAGTATTATACATATTCGGCTTATATTATATGTGTGAATGAATATTTATAAGAAAGACAAGAGAATCAACAGAAATTAATATCTCTTCTTATTGAATGTATTAAAAGAGAATGGTTCTCGTACTCATAATGGGAAATGACCATATCTTATTCATGTGTGTACAGATAATAAAAATAGACTCTAAAATAGAACTCTAAAATATTGTAATTCCTATCCTTATTATCCGTACACATATGAATAAGGTACTGTAATTTTCCAGCATGAGCACGAGAATCATTCTCTTTTAATATATTCAATGAGAAGAAGACAAATTAAATTAATATTTCTATTGACTCTGTTGTCTATATAAATAATCATTCATAGATATAAGCTGAATATTTAGGACATTTGTGTTTAATCTTTTTTATAAGTGTGCATAATATAAACAGCATTTAAATAATATTTTTATATGTGGATTATAGTTTTTAATATTATTTTTCTAATTTTTTTCAGTTTGTAAACGATGACGACACCGACGACGACGGCAGCGACGGCGACGGTAACAACGTCGACGCCGACGATGATAACGGCGACGACGGCGACGGTAATGGCGACGACGGCGACGGTAACGGCGATGACATCGGCGACGTCAGCAACGGAAAACGCCGTCTTTACATTAAATGTAAGTATAAAACTAAATATTATTATTGAGAATATAATTAGGAATAGTGCAGGGGGGATTATCATCAACCGCGATTTGTATTTATGAATTTATGTAATTTGTATTTATGAATATATGTATTTCATCAATATTAGACTGGTCTTGACATTTCAATTAAAGCCCGGTTATAATTTTAACATTAACTTTGCTCACTCTTCGTCCCTTTTTAACTACTTCTTTAGAAAGAGACAAAGAGTGAGCTAAGCTAAGATTTAAGTATGCAACCAAGCTTAAAATTAATAAAAGTTTTAATTTCGCAATATATCTGCGGATAATTCAGTGTTGTGACGTCTAGACTCTGAGAAAGGATGGAAGAAAAAATAATTATATAATTGAATATTTAAGGCGTATATTAATTTTGTTTATATTATTTTTGTTTGTTAATATTTTTATTGTTCAAAATATTAAATGTATTTTAATGTTTATGTTTCAGGCTGAACAGCTACAAAATATTATAGCGATTGCTATAAAAAATTATTCTACATGGGGACGAGGACGAGAAAGAGGAAGAGAAAGAGGAAGAGGAGGAGGTGGAAGAGGAAAGGCCCGTCGAGGTGGAAGAGGACGAGGCGGAGGGAGAGGGCGAGGAAAAAATACTTATATCTTTTACAATTAATATCTATGTATCTATTAATATCTATTATAATATTATTAATATCTATACAGGGTGTCCGTCGATTTTCGACCTTAACAAAAAAAATAAGTAGATTGGCCCAAATTAAGAAGAAATTATTTATATTGGTTTGGGATTGTCGCAATAATTACGGAAAAATTAAATAAAGAAGATCGGCCAATCTGCGTGAATAAAGCGCGCGGCGACGAGATCGTCCCACTGTAATCCGATACTAGTCGCGCCGCGAAGCGGGGTCGCTCGAGACATGATACGATATATCGCAATACCGCGCCGAAAAATGACCCGTCCTTTTAGCGGCGAGAAAATGATGCGCTATCATTTCCACACCACCTTGCGGTAGATAGCATGGTGCGCTTTTTTTATAGTGGTTTCCCCATAGGCCTATTCCACTCTGAATTTGAAAATTATTCAAAATGCCATTACTATACGCTGAATACATCATAAATGTAAAAAATTAATGGTGACAGTACCTTTACAAAAAATTAATCCGTGATTGAAAATCCTTCGATAAAATGTATTGCACACGTTGATAATGATACGATGATAAAATGCTTCACGAATCCTTTCTTCATCTCGTACGAAAGCGCACTGCTGGACCGATTATCCTGATATTATGCCGACACGCAGTTTCACATAATTATTGCACAACACATAAAATTGTACGGTCACTTGGTTTTCGTTAACGCCTGGGAAATGATTCCATGTAAATTGCGGCCGCACGATAAGTATTTCCGCTAGTCCGTATGCCACAATCATATCCGTATATTCCTGCAGAATATACCTCATTTTCACTGTTAATTTACTACGCAAACACAAGATTTTTATTAAAACGTCTTAGCTCTCGCACACTGTTATCAGACTGTACGCCGGCAGCACGCAACTACAGCTGAGCGGACAACCATAGTGCGCAAGCGTCGAACTCACACGTACGCTTACACTCACATGTCCGCTCAGCTGTCAGCTGTAGTTGCGTGCTGCCGGCGTACGCAGTGTGATAACAGTGTGCGAGAGCTAAGACGTTTTAATAAAAAATCTTGTGTTTGCGTAGTAAATTAACAGTGAAAATGAGGTATATTCTGCAGGAATATACGGATATGATTGTGGCATACGGACTAGCGGAAATACTTATCGTCGGCCGCAATTTACATGGAATCATTTCCCAGGCGTTAACGAAAATCAAGTGGCCGTACAATTTTATGTGTTGTGCAATAATTATGTGAAACTGCGTGTCGTGCATAATATCAGGATAATCGGTCCAGCAGTGCGCTTGTATGAGATGAAGAAAGGATTCGTGAAGCATTTTATCATCGTATCATTATCAACGTGTGGAATACATTTTATCGAAGGATTTTCAATCACGGATCAATTTTTGTAAAGGTACTGTCACCATTAATTTTTTACATTTACGATGTATTCAGCATATAGTAATGGCATTTTGAATAATTTTCAAATTGAGAGGGAATAGGCCTATGGGGGAAACCACTATAAAAAAGCGCACCATGCTATCTACCGCAAGGTGGTGGAAATGATAGCGCATCATTTTCTCGCCGCTAAAAGGACGGGTCATTTTTCGGCGCGGTATTGCGATATATCGTATCATGTCTCGAGCGACCCGCCCACCGCTTCGCAGCGCGACTAGTATCGGATTACAGGGACGACTCTCGTCGCCGCGCGCTTCTATTCACGCAGATTGGCCGAGCTTTATTTAATTTTTCCATAATTATTGCGACAATCCCAAAACAATATAGATAATTTCTTCTTAATTTGAGCCAATCTATTTATTTTTTTCGTTAAGGTCGAAAATCGACGGACACCCTGTATATCCATACTATAAATACTATAAATACATCCATACTATTAATACTATATATATTTTATAATATCTAATAATTAATATCTAATAATATCTAATAATAATATCTAATTAATATCTAATAATATCTATATATGTATTTTTTACACAACATTTTATAATATAAATTACATTTTATAATTCATTTTTATAATTTATTTTTATAATAATTATCCCGTTATCCATTATAATAATTATCCAGTTTTCCAATTTATTAATAAAAATAAATAAAAATTAAATAAAATATAAATAACTACGTTTTCTCACATTATTATTACTCTTTTCGATTGTTAAGAGAGAGAGGGAGAGAGAGAGAGAGAGGTCATACAAAAGTTATTAAAAATTTATTTCATTTATATACATAACATTATTACATTTATATACATTATTAATTTATATACACAGAGAGAAGAATACATAAGCGTCTTGTACAGCACTGGTGCTACCGCCATTTTGTGCACATAGCACGGAACAGAACCAGAAATTGTGCACCTTATATGTTACCCTCTGAGAACATTCATGCACCTTGGCTTCGTTATTTAGGTGCACGTTTTTTAGGTCCACAGAGGGCGTATCGCTTTCAGGGATCACCTAAAAGCGGGCCGTGACAGCTCTCATTCTTCTCTCTGAAGGTATTTGGTAGCGCTGCATCGAGAACAGCGTGCGCGGACGCACGCGCGCAGGTTTGTAATAAGAAAATTACTTTAAATAATTAATAGTAGCTAATAATAAAAAAATATATATATTGTGATTATTTATTAAGGGCATTATTAAGGGCATTATTTTTATAAGAGCTGAAAACAATGTATGGCCAGGGACATTGTCTCACGGCACACCTTCGGCGCGATCCTCTTATAAAAAAAATGTTTCTCTAAAAATTCTGTACGGGCGCCAGGTGCGGTAATCCGCACCACTCTAATAAAAAATTCTCGGTATCGGCCTTACACACGAAAAAACATTATAAAGCTCTCAAAAAGATCGCGACGGACGCTCGGTTAGTCCCGAAATTGGCAGAGAAAGCGATCTATTTTAATAATTATCAAGAAAGGATCGAGAATACGAGGCTGCAAATATAACATAACTTTATATTAACAAGAATTAATATATTTAACATATGAATAATATTCAATATGAGACAAATTCACGTTGATGTAGAAGGATGTTGTACAATCGATCATTGAAATATTAACCGGCAGCGATGGGTCGGTATTCGAACGCGATCACCGCGGTATCACGTGTCACGCGGGAAGAAAGCAAAAAAAATCCCGGAATTCCGCGCTAAATGAGACTTGTTAAAGTTTCGGCACGAATTCCAAATGAATTTTTAACAATGTTGGCTCTACTAATAGGATCCGTCTGTTGTGAGCGAAAATAATAAATTATAATAATAGATCAATTCGCCGAACGCACGATTAACAGAATCGATTATATTGATGTGAGTCGATTATACAAGTACGGATGTTCGGCGTTAATAAAAGAATTGAGCGACTACGCAATTACATAAGATAAACGATCGGACAAAAATGCGAACAATTAACGATAATAAAATATCAAACGAGTCGAGTCTCAGAGATATGCGAGTCGACGCCACAACGCAATTGCCGGTTATCGAATATCGGAATCACCTTTGTGTGTGAGTTCGTTATTCCGAAAATTATAATTGATAAAGTTTTTTCACAAGACAACAGTAATCATAACAAGAAAAGACAATAAATTTGACTGTCGGCGCTTAACCAGGAGAGAGAGCACTTAATTTTATTTGAGTTCGAATAAAGTATATTGGCCGGCCGTCGTACTCTACTATGCAATTACTAAAGACACGAAAGAATCTCTAAAAAGAATTTCATGCCGGTCATTCGGCACCGACCCTGTTCGAGCTATTTCTATCTGATAACGTAAACGATAAAACGGATGGAATCGTCTCATCGATGACTCCGTGAGGTCCTCAACACATCCGCATGAAAAATCGATGCTTCTGGGCCGTCGTACTCCTCGCCAGTCCGCTGAACAGTGACGAGCAGAAGGTCCGTCGGAATCATGCCGGCAAGTTAATGCGTAATTAGGCCACTTGTGGCGCTTCCGCAACCGTCAGGATCGTCGCGGATCTTAATTAATCCTGCGGCCTTCAGGAGTATCTGTGCCCTGTCTCTTCTCAGATTTTTCTTTCCCTCCAGTTAAAATCCGGTGTAAGGAGTCTAACGGTAGCCGTTCGCCGTGACTTTTAGAGTTCTTCGGTAGCGCTTAATCCGGCCGAAGTGGCTCCATTTCGGGGTACCCGCGATTGTTCCTCGTACCTGCTGAGCACATGGAGGTTTACAGGGGCGGCAGCGATAGTCTTAAATTGATGTTTCGATTTATAAAAGCAATGAAGGATATTTAGCTCGTCGTTTTTCTTCTAGTCGGTGCCTCCTCTCGTCCCGTATTCTTTTAAGCCTGATCTTCTGCGCCGGGTCGAGTCATCAGGTGAGATCTCGCTAGCGTCCTCCATCACATTCGCGCTTAATCTTAATCTTATTACTGCAAATAAATAAATCTACACAAGAGAGACGAGTCTACCCCCGCCTCCGACATCCGCTCTCTTTCCCTAAATCAGGAAAGAATGAGGGCCCAAAATTACTCTCGATCAGATCTCGCGATCCTTGTGACGGACCGCCAAGTGTCACGTCACAATATATATATTATTTTTTAATTAGGCATAAAATTTAAGAGAATAATTAAATAAATTTTTAAAATACTCACCACGTATAATCTTAATAAATGTTAAATTACATATTTTATAATTTGAATGAATGCCTTTCCAAGAACAGTTTTTAGCACATGTATTACTAATTGTTCGTTTTAAGGCACGATGCAAATTCGTGGTGTGTTACCTCCAATTTTTAAAATCAATTTTTTTATAAACTTAACAATAAGTTTATATAAATATATCGTAAAAACATGTACTATTTATTCATATCAGCTGTTCAAATTCATAAAAAAGAAGCTAATATATATTAAAAAAATTTTTTGTAACATAGAATAAGAATAGTTTTATGTAGAAAATAAGAAAAAAATTTATAAAAAATTTTATAAAAAATGTTTGGATATAAACTGCTTGATTTATAGAATCAATATTAAATCTTTTGCAGTGAATGCAATTAATGGAATGAATAATATAAATATAAATCTTATAAAAATGTAAATAATATAAATAATATAACTATAATATAAATAACATAATTTATAAATATTATAAAAATAATTGTTTACTTTTTAAAAATGATATAAATAATACGGAAATTCCATTTATATCTTTTTCTTAATGTAAATAATATAATTAATAATTTAAATTTATATAGATTTAAATACAATAGTTACAAATGAAATATGCTAACTTACAAATTGCGATGCAGCAATATTATTTGAATTAATTAAATTATCAAATTCTTTTATGGATTCTATTGTTTGGATTGGCAATAATGTTGTTGTAATAATCATATCATTTTCTGTAAATTCTGTATTATTTTGATAGGATTCTAATTTAGTCAATCTTTTCGATATATTTGTTAGCTCGAAATTGATTATAACATTTGCCCATATAATTTTGTTTAAGCTTGTTGGATTTAAAAAAAAACGTACAGCACGTATATATTTCATATATGAATATTACAATTAATATTCATAAATAACAAATTGATAATTGACAAATTTTCAAAGATATAAAATAGATATAATAATTTATTATACTTTCTATTCGTTCCATATTTCGTTCCAAATATTGTAGACATCTTTTGTTGATGGAATCTTTAAAACAGGAATATTCTTAATATTCATAAGGGTTGTCACGGGCGACTTCCGCCTGAAGTGCCATCGGATAATGCCCGTCGGGATCAGGGGTCGATTCAGCAAACAGAAAACGTGCGTATGTGTTTTAAAAAGAAAACGTTTATTTTAATTATGGTGGTTTACAGTGTATGTGTGTGTGTGTGTGTGTGTGTGTGTGTGCGCGCGTGTTTGTGAAGTATAAATCTGCCATGTGTTTGAAGGCGTTTAATCGAACGAATTCATAGGCTAGTGTATGATGATGCAATCGCACGATTGCAACAGCGCGGCGCAAGACGGCGTGGACGTGTTGCGCTAACGTTCGGACATCAAACAAGCACTATATGGCACACTGTCCTTAGTATGCACTCTCACCACCAGGGGGCCTCATAACAGAATACTTTCTCGCAGATGGAAAACCCTTTGGAAATATATATAAGGACCACAACCCAAGAAAGCCCAACATCGGAGCTCTCAGCCCTGAAGATGCAAACTGTAACGTTTGCGAAACGTCGGCATTACGCTGTCAAATCACACGGCATCCATCCGGAAACCTTTTGCTTTATTAATAATTCTTTATTTTGTATAGCAGATAAAATTTAGTAATGATAAAAAAACAGAAAAACACGAAGAAATGAAATCTGAGCCATCAGAAATATATTTAGCAACTGAAAATGGAAATAAAGAACAACTTAATAATAGAAATAATAGAAATATACAAATAGACAAAGAAAATCACATACAAACATTAACACATCATCACACACAAAATCCCGATGGTTTTACAATCGCATACCGAAAAAAATAGAATATATTATATATCAATATAATTGTATTAATTATTTTAATAAAAACGTTTAAAAAACAATATGTATTATGTATTGTTTTTGTTATTATTATATGAACTTATCATTCAATGATATTCAACATAACCAGTAAAATAGAATGAATTTCTTATTCAAACTTTGCAAATTATAATAAATATTATATTTTCAGCATTATGTCACTTACAATATCATTATTAAAAATATTTTCCTAAATGATGCAAGATTAAGAAAAGGATTTATGTTAAAGATAAATAAATAGATAAATAAATAGATAAATAGATAAATTAAGGAAAGGAATTATGTTAAAGATAAATAATTAGATATTTCAAAATTGATTTTAATTAAAATTTATTGAGCAATTCCTTTGATATATTATATAACGATTGCCGCGTCCTCGTCTTCTGCCTCGACCACGACCACGGCTGCGTCCATAATTTTTATAAATTTTTCCTTCTTGTAATTTGAATAGTTGTTCTCGTAAATCCTTAATTTTTTCT
>JAPIVC010000752.1:0-29877 GCA_030586385.1 Camponotus fellah | reverse complement strand
TACTTCAATTCCGTTACATATACAAAAAAATGGTGAAGAAGTTATATGAATAAAAGAGGAACTTAAGATGGTGATAATTATTTGATTTTGGATAATCTTTTAAAGGTCACATGAAAATCACCTTCAAATTTTTAAATGGAAATTATTTTTCACTGCATATTCTTGTAGCTCAATACGAGAGCTTTTCAACACTGTAATAAAGTATTTTTTTCGTTGAGTACTTTTCGAGTTATAAGCCTTGAAATAATTTCTTAATTTTATATAAACCGTAAAATTTCTAATAAATTATTTATTTTTCGATTATTTTATCTTGGTACTTTTATGTACAAAATAATGTAAGAAATCAATTGGTGTAAAAAAATAATTGTCACCATCTTATGTCCCTCTTTCATTCATACAACACTTCTTTCTTTATCATTTTTTATATATGTAAAAATAACGAAAATAACGAATATTATTTGAGGTATTAAATGAAACACTGTGTGTGTGCGTGTGTGTGTACACACACACACATATGCAGGGTGTTCTAAAAAGGTATGTCAAAAATTTAAGGAGATATTCCTCACACCTGAAGGATGAAAAAATGTTATATGGACATAGACGCGGAAATGCTTATTTCAGGAATTATGTTATGTAAATACAAGCTAATTACTTACACAGGGAAAAATTTAGGATTAATTATTGTAGAGTAGACGACAATCGTTTAATTAGGCTTATTTACATTTGGTTTTAATGTGACTTTGAGTATGTTACAATAAATGTTGGAAATGTTCACTATTTTCCTGAATACAAGCAGTGACACGTCGACGCATTGATTCATAGACACGTTCAAAAATGTCACCAGTGCGTGATATTCAAGATCTTCGTGATTATACTCTGCAGGCTCACTGCAGGCTGCGAGACAATTCGCTGTACGCCAGACAAGTTCGACGGTCTGAAAAACATTGTTGAGGCCTGTAAAAAGACTTTTAAGATGAGAAATGAGACAAAATTTTGTATTACAAAAATCTTATATTAATAATCTTATATTAATAATTCAAAAATTTATCATTTCCGGACCTATGTTGATTAACATTTTTTTCTTCGCTAAGCATGAGGAATCCATTCCTGAAATTTTGCCCACCACTTATGAAACACCCTGTATATATATATATATATATTAGGTGTACAAATAAGTTTCCGCGGTTTGACAAAAGATAGCACCACCAGAAGGTCATGTTGAAATTGTCAGATGTAAAACGTAATATCCCAAGTTTCGTCATCTGGCAACATCATAACCTTGAAGTATTAGTGATTCCGTATCAGCATCACGTAATTTTTTTCGTGCAAAAATGTCAAGTTTTGTGCCGAATAAGCGTCATTTGCGGGAACTTTTGATTTACTTCTTTAATTTGAAAAAATCTGCAGCTGAGGCGCATCGATTGCTTCTAGAAGCATATGATGAGGCTGCTTTAAGTGAGAGAAGTTGTCAGGAGTGGTTTCAAAAATTTAAGAACGGTGAGTTTGACGTGGAGGACAAAGAACGCAGTGGAAGGCCGAAAGTGTACGAAGACATGGAATTGGCAGTATTATTGGAGGAAGATTCGTCCCAAACGCAAAAGAACTTGCACTTACATTACAAGTGACTCAACAAGCAGGAAAAACGCGCCCATTACTACTCCAGACACGACAAAATTATTCTCCTACACGTTAATGCTCGTCCACATGTTGCGGCGGCGGTAAAAACTTACTTGGAAACACTCAAGTGGGAAGTTTTACCCCACCCGCCATATTCACCAGACTTAGCCCCTTCTGATTATCACCTGTTCCGGTCGATGGCACATGGTCTGTCTGAGCAGCGCATCATATGAAGATACCAAAAATTGGGTAGATTTGTGGATAGCGTCAAAAGATGAAGAGTTTTCCGACGTGGTATCCGAATGCTGCCAGAAAAATGGAGAAAAGTAGTGGCAAGTGATGGAAAATATTTTGAATAAAACGTAATGTACCGTTCCTTCACAATAAATTCCTAATTTTTTATAAAAAACCGCGGAAACTTATTTGTACACCTAATATATATATATATATATATATATATATATATATATATATACAGGGTGATTCAAAATAATCCCTGTGTCCCTGAAATGACATATTAGTGAGACAATTCTAAGACGATTTTTCCTTTTGCAAAATTTCGTCCGAAGCTTAGTTTTCGAATTATTAAAGAAAGTAGTTGACGCATGACGGGTCGGGTACAAGAGGCAGGCAGGGGGCGGCGCGATTCACCGTCAGCCGCGGGCGCTTACGCGGGGCGCCTGCTGCGATCAGCTGATCGCTGCACATGCACAGACACACATGCGAACACATACATTCTCTCTCTCTCTCTCTCTCTCTCTCTCTCTCTCTCTCTCCTCCTCTCTCTCTCATTCGCTCACTCATCTGTAATTTTTTTTTTCTCGAGAGAGGAGAAATGCATTTTATGCATACTCACCGGTCGATCCAGTGAGTTATGTGGGACTCGAGTACCAAGTCGAATTACCAACTCGATACTCCCTACCCACTAAAAACCCCTCTCTTTTTATGAATTTTCTTTGACACACTGTCCCTCTGTCTTTCCCGAGATCTGTTTTCACATAACGTGAAAAAATAGTTATTATTACCTTGTTCGATGACTTTTGATGTATTGTTGTAATTGCTTGAAGGAGAAATGAATTTTCCGATAGATCGTTCTCAAATTTAACGTAGATATCACGTTGCACAAGGCAGAAATCCACACTAAATTATTAACTGAAAGTTTTTCTTCTTTCATGAACTGCATTCTTTTATAAACTTTAACGTAATCACATTTATTTACTCACTCGATGAGACGAGAAATTTACTGATGACTCTATCACTAATCACTGTCGAATAATAACTGTTGGCGATTAAAATCACTCGATGAAAGAAACGCGCGCGGATATGTTACTTGCGACGCGACGACACGACGACAATGCGACGGCAAGCAGTTTTTTGTCATGATAGGTTGCGGTAGGTTAAGGTACTACTGGCGCTATCGAACGCGATCATGTGTTCGATTGAAGAATGCGTAGTAGACATAATAAACATTTAACATATTAATATTATTATTATTATGAATGTGTGTGATATCCATACATCGTATGATATCTATTTAAAAATTAATTAGATTAAATAAGTGTTTATAAAATATTTATTTAAAAACACTTATTTAATCTAATTAATTTTTAAATGATATCATACGATGTTATTAAATATTATTTTTACTATTATCATATTAAATATTAATATTTATTTAACTATTTTATCTATTTATTTATTTATCTATTTCACCTATTTATTTTTAACTATTTATTATCTATGATCGAAAATCGGTGCTATTAGTTTGACCTTGAAAAGTAATGAAGGTTACTTGAAGATCATTTTGAATTTCTTAAATGGAACATTCTACATATTTTTGTACATTCTTGTAGTTTATTTCGAGAGCTTTCCAAAATTATAAATAAACATTTTTCATCAAGTATTTTTCGAATTATGAGGCTTGAAATCATTTCTTAATTTTACATAAACCATAAATATCTTGTAAAATATTTATTTATCGATTATCTTACCTTAATACTTTTATGTACAAAATAATGAGCGAAACAATTGGTGTAAAGAAACATACAGTTGTTTTTAAGAAAAAATATGTAATTTGCAATTAACAATTACATATTTTTTTCTTAAAAACAACAGTTTTCTTTACACCAATTCATTCCTCTCATTATTTTGTACATAAAAGTATTAAAGTAAGATAATAAAAAAATGAATATTTTACAACATATTTTATGGTTTATGTAAAATTAAGAAATGATTTTAAGCCTCATAATTTGATGAAAAAATATTTATTTATAATGTTTTGGAAAGCTCTCGAGATAAGCTACAAGAATGTGCAAAAATATGTAAGGTGTTCCATTTAAGAAATTCAAAATGACCTTCAAGTAACCTTCAAGTAACTTTTCAAGATCAAACTAATGGCATCATCTTATATCCCTTTAGAAACCATACAACTTTTGTCTGAAACATTTTTTCGATTTTTCATTATTTTCCGAAATATTTGCCTGGAGAAATTAGAATGAAATACCCTATATATATATATATTTATATATATTTATATATTTAGGAGGAAATGCTATACTTACTAAACAATTTGCTTAATAATCTTAAATACGATGAAGCTTCTAATGAATACGATCTTACAAAGAATTTAAGAATGGAAGCTACGAAATGGGCATGCAATCTTGATGGTTACACATGCCTAAAAAATGCCAGACATAATTTATATCGACATCTCGAAGATCCCGAAAATAACACGTAATTTTTCTTATATATTCTTGGTTATTTTTATTTAATTGTTTTGTAAATACATGTGCAATGTTTATACATTAATTGATCAAAATTTAAATTTATTATGTTATGAAATTATAATTTGTTAAATTATTTAATTAAAATATAAGATTAATATTATATGTGCAAAACTTTTATATGAGAATTTGTTTTTTGTTAAATCTCGTAGGCTTTTGCCATGGTGGAAGGAATGGACATATTGTCAAGGTTTAAAAATATTGTACTATCCTCATAGCTATATCGATGAAGATTCTTCTTGGTGGGAAGTATATCGTCTGGGAAAAGAAAAATTTAAAACTAAATTTTTACCATTTTACTAATTTAAAACTAGAAAAATTTAAAACTAAATTTTTACCATTTTACTAATTTTTGCCATTTAAGATTTTTGAAGGGGTAGCTACCCGACGAAGGGGATGATAAAATTTTGTTGTATTTAATGTACATACTTAAATGGCCCCTTCGAAAACAAAATTGATGTTTTTTTGCACTTCTCGCAAAAAATAGTCAATCATGAAATAAACGGCTGGAAAGTTTTAAAATAAATACTCTGTATATATATATATATATATATACATATACTCTGTATATATATATATATATATATATATGCACGTATATATGTATGTATATATATATATATATATATATATATATATATATATACATACATATACGTGCATGCGTGCATGTATCCCAGGTAGAACATGAAACTCATAATGATATTATTATGACATTATTTATCACTTTTATTTATCACTTAATGATTTTATTTATCACTTAAAAGTTACCTAAACCAAAATGATTAAAAAATGAATTAAAGATGACAAAAAGAATCATAAATTTTTAAGTTCAATAATTGCATTATATAATTTTAAAAAGATTATGTTGCTTAAATATAATTAAAATATACATAAATAATTAAATAAACAAGTAATTGCGTAATATATATAAAAAATGATATTAATATATCACCAAAAGCATTGCCAAAAGTATATCAAATGAGATCTTTATGATTTTTCTAAAATGACTTTTAGGTGATATCATAATGATGTCATTATGAGTTTCATGTTCTATCTGGGATGTGTGTAATTGTCATCAACTTATAAAATGGACTGAACATTGCAATAGACAGGAGACCAAAGGGATCTTAGCGAAAAAGACAGACATAGAAAACCTATGTAATTTTCATCGATATATCGAAAAATCTATCAATAAAATGCTAGCAAGAGAAACAAAATATAGCCTTCTATATAGTATCTTTCTCTATAGCTGGCGCTCACCTATCTATCACAATGTTTAGTCCATTTTATAAGTCAATAATAACTGTGTATACATTTTCAACGTTTTTTCTTCCCCCCCCCTCTCTCTCTCTCTCTCTCTCTCTCTCTCTCTCTCTCTCTCTCTCTGCTCTTCGTATCATAATCCAAAAGCTAAATGTATTATTATAACATTATCGGACATACACTTTTCACGAATTCCATCACTTTCTATACTCTCCCACTCTCCACAGAATATTGAAATAAATAACATAATCCTCTCGGATCTTATTGTAATAACAGCACAAATAAGCATAAGTAATAACAAAACAATCTTCTAGTTATCTGCTTCAAATTAAGAACTTCTTTATAATATTTTCCAAACTTTGGACTTGAGCGTATAAGGAAACAAATATATTACACAGATATTTATCCCTTAACGCGTGTTATCTTTCTATTGTAATAAAGTTGTACTTAAACAAGTATATATTAATGATGTAAAAATAGATAATTGTCATATATATTCTCGCTGTTCTAGCTCTTTAAAAAAGAAAAAAAAATATATATATATATATATATATATATATAATGTTTTTATTGACAATAATGTCAAAGATTTTATTAAAATGATATATTGAGATTGATAGAATAATTGTACCACAGAACGATGCAACAAAAAAGAAATCTAAAAATAAATATAATTTTTTATAAAATATTCACTTGCCAAATATACTTGACAAGCTATGCTGCTAACGGCTTTATATTAATTAATCGAGAAATATTCGATATGTGTGTACGTACGCATAAATAAAAAAAGAGTCATGAATTTCAAGTATGACAAAAAATCAAGAATTGAGATATTATCTACAAAATCGAATTCTACATTACAGTTGTGTTTCTGATTGTCAACTGAACTAATTAGAATATTTGAAATGACGACCTTAAAATAAAGTTTATTTTTTTCACGATGATAAATATCTGACAGAGCCAGTAAACGCGTAAGCGAAGTGGTCTCTAAAAATGATTCGCCAAGAGCGAAGAACGTGAAACGGAAATAAAACGGAAATGCGAGATAGAAAGAGAGAGAGAAAGAGAGAGAGGGAGAAAGGAGAAAGAAATCGGATATTTCTCTATGAACGTATTAATCCTTTATGAAAATATATATCTGAACCTTTGTAAATATTTTTAAATAGTTTTGAACACTTGTACGTGCTGTATAACTTGTATCTGTATAAGTGGCATTCTTTGTTTCAATAGACATGGGTTACGAAAATAACCCATTACGAAAATAATAAATAGAAAATAATTATAAATAACATTTTGTCTAAATATATTCTACATTCTTTAAAAAGTTTTTCTTCTTTCAAATGAGATCTCAATTATTTTCTGTTAATCCGCATTAATTATATTAATTGATTTATATTAATTGACTCATAAAAAAATACGTAATATATTTTCTTTTCCTAAAAGAAAATTTTTTCCTATTGTGTATTATGAAAGATGGGAGTTTATTGACTGTTGCATTAAATGTTGCATTATATATAGTTGTATTACACAAAAAAATAAATATATCAGGTATATAAACTGATTTAACAAGAAATACAAAATAGTAATCCTAAAGCTTATCTCGGGAATGTAAATGAATACTTTCGATAGCACCTACTGTTTTGACAGTTTGTCAATTGCAAGACGTCAATGATGCTGTGCGCTTCATCATGACGAACGAAGGTGCGACCAGTGTTTGCTGTAGATAATTTCAAAATTATCTAGATAAAGATAAAGATAAAAATCCATAAATTTATCTTAGATGAGATAAAGATGATTTTGCTTTTATTTAATCTAGATGAAAGATTAAATGATTATTGCGATAATCTAGATAATTATCTAGATATTTTTGTTTATTTTATAAGACTATAAATTTGTAAAAAATATGACGCAGATTATAAATGGGATATTAAAATCATAAACACATATTCTTTCTCTTTTCCTAAAGAATATTTAAATAATAACAAAAAGGCATATAAATGATATGATAAATATTTATTTATTAATTTATATTTATAATATATTTATAATATATTAATAATATAATAATCAATGTATAACAATACATATATCATTTTTATAAAATATACATTAATGCATTGCACAAATTTAAGTAAAACAAATACAAGATAAAGTATATTTGTAATATTATTTTCCAAATAAAAAATATATTTTAGATATTTTAGATAGATTTTTAGAAGCTTGTCTGGAAAACTCTTTTGCATAATGAAAACTTCATCTTAGACAATTTTTAAATAAGATGACATATATTTTTCATCTAAGATAAAGATACTTTGTATTTCTTCATCTAGTTAAAGATAAAGATGATCCATTTCTTTATCTAGATAATTATCTAGATAATTTTATCTAGATACCAGCAAACACTGGGTGCGACAGATCGTCTCTCCGCGAGAGCAGAAAATAAACGTGTTACGGGGGGCTCGCGGCGGGCCATTTTTGGGATCCCCACCCGCGACACGCGCGCGGTTTTCGTCCGACAGCTTTTCCATTCCCTCTCCGTTCAGATACTCGTTCCGCGCAGTTCAGATCGTTCGAGTTAGGTAAGTGCATCATTTCCGATAATATGCTTTTTTCTGCGGTGAAAACGCTTTGCTTTTTTCTTCTCTCTTTCTCTTTGTATGCCTCTTTGCCTTTTATACGCTTTATACTCAAATGTGTGGCAGCGATATGCGGAATAAGCTTTCATCGGTTACTGGAGAACGATTGGAGAAGTATTAACGAGGACGGCGATCACTATTGATTGATAAATAAATCAAAGGATAAATCAAGGATACATATATAGAGTGGCAAACTAATCGGTGCTTAAACTTTAAGGAGTTTTAATACCGGAATTTGTGCTTTAAGCGACTCGCCGATATATTTGGCAGTGCTAAAGTAAGTAGTATTTTCAGAAATAAAATCTTTGCGCGCGCGGATAGATCAGATTGCGTCGATCATCACGATGGAGATCGGTCAAAGATCACGACTGTAAAACATTTGTATTTAAAACACGAGGGCCATTTTGAAGTGCAGAAATATAATTTTTATATAGAAAAAAATCCCTCAAAATTACTCTCAAAAATTCCTCAAATGATTCAATACTAAAGTTGCACAAGACAATGTTCCAAATAAAAATATTGTATTGATATTGAAAATGTTCGAAAACTGAAATCTTGCTTTTGAATGAATCTTTGTTGCAAAAAATCTCGTCTTAAATATATAGTGTAATTTTTCTCATTTAATTTATATATATATATATATAGTATATATATATATATATATATATATATATTATTTTTTTAAAATCATGATTCCTGAAATTCTAAACTTGGCTCAATCTTGATAAATAATTAAAAATCTTGTCTTAATCTCGTCTTGAATTTGAAAACAAAAGGCAAGACAATATCAGGTTTAATCTCTTTATATTTCGTGCAACTCTATTCAATATTATTTTGAATTTTGGTAACTCAAAATTAATCTGTTTTTGTGATCGATGATCCATCCACGCATTATTTTTAACTTGATATGATGAATAAATTCATCTGATTTCTGTTTTGATTTATATTCAAATTCACATCAGGCGAAGGACGAGCTTAATTTCCTACAGGAAGCTTATGTAGACGATTCATGAAGATCCACAATATCTCGAAGACTCGGACAGCTTTGCAAGAGCTTTTGTAATTGTTGCTAAATAATAATAGCTCTGCTAACGCTTCAAGATAGTTTCTTTTCGGGCTTAACAGAAAACAATGTCGTAAGTAGAATCTGTAACTGTTAATAATGCGTATATTGATTTGTTGCATTAAACATTTTGTTGACTATGTTACATTTTTTAAAAACACGATTATCTGAAGTATACGTATTAATAGTGTATATAATAGAGAACGTACATGCGAATATTTATTTTTTATTTTTTCTTTATTCTTCTCTATAATAAAGGAAATAAGTATGATGATACTGACATTGAATAATAATCATTGGCTTTTATAGGTTATTAATATTTCGGAATATCTAAAAATATTACATTTTAAATAATATATGTTGATCAATTTTATAAATATTTTGATCAATTTTTATCAATAATTAAAAAATTTTTAGAATAAATCGTTAAAAATAACTTGTGATCTTGCGATCTTTTTCTCTCGTTTTGCTTACTACATTTTCGTTATTTTTCATAACACGTAGATATAGCAGGAGATAACTTTAATAAAATCAAGTTTTATATGAAAATCAATATAAAATATTATATTGTCATACACAGCTTTTTTAATGATATTTCTGCTTTAACGTCTTTCATGCACAGATTGATTGTTTTAAATCTTCCCTGTTTAACTCCAATTACTTTACATCGCACGTATAAAATTACAAGTAATACAGTAAATATCTGTTTAACAAATTGTTGTACAAATTATTTTTCGGTTACGTAGCATTCTCCTATCTTAATGCGATTAATTTTCTTACAATGTCACAAAAATGTACGCATTTTTTCTGTAAAGATGTTATGTCGTCGCAAAAATGAGTTTAATTCACTTAAAAAAATGTTTTGCTAATATAAATAGATTTCTAAGTAAAGAAATTTTCTTATAACAAAAATTTAGCGTTATTTTTTCATCTGCTAGAATTGCAATATGTAAAATTTATAATAGCAAATTCTAGCAATATCTTCTGGAAAATTTAAATCTCATCACCAAATTTTAATTACTACATTGGATATTTTAAGTTTTAATATTACAGTTAGAACAATCTTTGTGAAATTTTTCTCTGTACCAGTCAAACTTTATAATAAATATGCTTTAATATGGAAAGACTTTCTTCCTAAATTTCACTAATTGTTCAGATATAAATTTTGTTTTTATTATTTAAATCGATTAAGTGCAAAGCAGGATTGGCAAAAAACTTGTTTTTTTTTTATTTTAAACAAAAACATTGTTTTTTTTATTTAGAACAATGTTTTTTGATTTATTTGTGTTTTTAAGTCAAGTAAAAAAAATATGTTTTAAACAAAAAAAGTATGTTTTAAACCAGCAAATGTTGTTAAACAAGTAAAAACTTAATAGCTTTGATCTGTATAAATATTTAAATTTTTCGCTAGTGTTAAATTGTAAATAACGTTGCCAAAATTGACAACGCTATTAAAAATATAAATAATAAAATAAAAATGATAAGATGGGTATTATTTTAGCAGAATATTTATTTTTGGATGTTAAATAACAATCAATACAATAAAGATTACGTAGAAGATATTGACTGACTTTACATTTTATATTTATCATTTTAAATTAATAGTACATAACTCATAACAGGTCAGTAGTTCTAACAAAAAATTCTAGTTAATAATATTTAATATATAATATTTTGGTTCCTTTCCTATTCTTATTAAGTAGCCTCATGCTTAACTCACATAAATTCTAAATAAAAGAAAAATAATTCTAAATAAAAGAAAAAACTTTAATTCTTCTTTTTAAAACAAGAACTTTTTTTTTAGAATTACTGACCTGCTATGAGTTATGTATTTTATTAATATTATGTAGTTTATTAATTTAAAATGCTAAAATGTAAAATGTAAAGTCAGTCAATATTTTGTAAGTAATCTTTATTGTATTGATTGTTATTTAATATCCAAAAATAAATATTCTGCTAAAATAATACCCCATCTTATCATTTTTATTTTATTATTTATATTTGTATATCTATATGTTACATAAATATAGATAAAAAACTAAAAACACTAAAACAAAAACTTTTTTGCAACATACACATCTATTAGTTTTTGTTTGTTTTTAATTTTTTTTACAATTTCTTTTCCAAATAATCATATATTTTATTTGCGATATTTTAAACGGTTTTAAAGTTTAAAACAGTTTAAAACAAAAATGTTTAAAACAGTGTCCACTGTTTTAAACAAGTGTTAATCAAACAGTTTTAAACACATTGTTTAAAACATGCCAATCCTAGTGCAAAGTATATATAATATTATAGTATTTTTTAATCATTTATCTATCTCAATTAATGTTTCGTATCTAGAAATTTGTTACTATAGTTGCAAAACTATTTTTTTTAATATTCGGGACCCGCAAAATCCGCACGAGGAGGCCACGATCACGGAGGGCTCACCAAAATTTTGTAAAATGCTATTAATACTCGTCGGTTAGATCGAATGTCGGTCGGCGATGGCGGCCAAGTAAAGCCCGTTCTTCTGGGTTACACTCGTTACGTTTTGGCCTCTTCTTGCGCCGTCACGGCGTCAGAACTCCGCCGTCGTTATAGCACATATTTATAGAATCGGGCTGTAGATGCTATTTCCGTAGACGCCTTGATACGTACTCCTCTTCGTGCTTATGCGTTGTGATCAGCCGCCGGAATTATGAGCTTTGCAGAATTCGATGATGCAGGATTCATGATGATTCGCGAGTGCGCATATGTTCAGAAATGCAGCCTCCAATTCAAACTTGAGATTCAAATAGACATGCGAAAGCATGACTCATTATGACTAAGTTTCCATCGAGAGTTCGGGTCAGAGTTGGGTCAGAGTTGGGTCAGAATAGGGTTTATTGGTGTTTCCACCATAAAAAGTTCACCCCAACTTGACTCTGACCCGATTTGAACTCTCTTGAAGGTGGAAACTTAGTCTATGATGATCGATATGGAATTTGACAGGAATGTTTCATTTTCAGGAAACTCAATAATTCCTTTGAGACAGTCCTCAAAACAAAGCCGCCACCATGGATGTCATCAAGAAGAAGATGCAAGCGATGAAGATTGAGAAGGATAATGCTATGGATAAGGCCGATACCTGCGAAGGGCAGGCAAAGGAAGCGAATCTGCGCGCGGATAAAGTTCTCGAGGAGGTTGCGGACCTCACAAAAAAATTAGCTCAGGTCGAAGGTGATCTCCAGGCCAACAAGCAAGCTCTTGAGCAAGCCAATAGGGATCTCGAAGATCGCGAGAAATCTCTTACCAACGTAAGCTTTTTTCGGATCCATATAGAATATTTTGAGAAGAAACCAATAAACTTCTAAAAATGTCTTCTACAGTTTCATTTTAAGCAAAAAAGGTTAACTTCTTAAATCAGGAAATCGAGTTATGATACAGATCAGGATACAGTTGACAACAATTAAATAAATAAATTTTCTATACCTCGATAATCGAATCGAATTAATTAATCCGGTAGCAAGATGACGTCTAAAGACGTCTATGACGTCATTAAGACGTTATTAAGACATCATTTGACGTCATTCTGCTATTAGGGAACCTGTATGAACTTTTTTTGCTTATAATTTTAAAATATATTCTAAAAGTTTGTTGGTTTCTTCGCGGAACGCTGTATTATACTTTCGAATTTTCTTTTATCACATTATTTTGATATTAAATATTCATGTTAACCATTATGAAAAATCTAAAGAGATCGATAATAATAATAATAAAAAGTTTATCAATGAAAATTTTAATTTTTATACATTTAATTTTTTTAGGCTGAGTCTGAAGTAGCCGCCCTTAATCGCAAGGTCCAGCTCATTGAAGAGGACCTCGAGCGCTCGGAGGAACGATTAAACACTGCAACCGCTAAACTGACTGAAGCTTCGCAGGCCGCCGATGAATCCAGCCGGTAATTATATGTAACTTAAGGGGGGGAACCTATTTTAGAAGTCCGAAAAAAGAATGATTTTTAAGAAATTTTTTCCTAAAGGAAAAATAAGTTATGTTTTGAATTTGGAATTTATCAATATTTGAACATTATATACAAATTTTTTCAATGAAAAAAAAATTAAATTTTCGTTAAATAATTTAATGTTAATTTTCGCGCTTCGTCATCGGAGTTGCGCCACTGTGTACAGCATAGCGTCTTCAATTCTTGTCTAAAATAAAAAAATCAAGTATATTTTTAATTTTTATACAATTTTATTCTAATGACAAAAAATTTTAAATAAGTATAAAAATTAAATTTCTGTGTAATTTTGAAACAAAATTTTGAAACAAAATTTGCAAAAATTGTATATTGTAATTTTTACAAATTATAACTTTGTTTCAAAATTACACAGAAATTTAATTTTTATACTTATTTAAAATTTTTTTGGTTCATTTAGGATAAAATTGTATAAAAATTAAAAATATATTTGATTTTTTCTTTTTTTATTTTAGACAAGAATTGAAGACGCTATGCTGTACACAGTGGCACAACTCCGATGACGAAGCACGAAAATTAACATTAAATTATTTAACGAAAATTTAACTTTTTTTTTATTGAAAAAATTTGTATATAATGTTCAAATATTGTATAAAACGTACTAAAAGTTTCAAAAACATAACTCTTATTTTTCCTTTAGAAAAAAATTTCTTAAAAATCATCCTTTTTTCGGGCTTTTAAAGTAAGTTCCCCCTTAATCAAGCTGCTTGTATTCCTACAAATTATGAGATATGTAACGATATAATTGCAGTATGTGCAAAGTATTGGAAAATCGTGCGCAACAGGACGAGGAAAGGATGGATCAATTGACGAACCAACTGAAAGAAGCTCGTCTGCTCGCGGAAGACGCTGATGGAAAATCTGACGAAGTATCGCGCAAGCTGGCCTTCGTTGAAGACGAACTCGAAGTTGCAGAGGATCGCGTGAAATCTGGTGAAGCGTAAGATCGTTGTGCTAATATGTTTAATGCGAGGAAAAAAAGTAGGCTGCAATCACACAATTTTTATTTTCACTCTTGTAGCAAGATCATGGAACTGGAAGAAGAATTGAAGGTCGTCGGTAACAGTTTGAAATCTTTGGAAGTATCTGAAGAAAAGGTACAGTGCGATTGTTAATGTAGCAATAGCGTATTTCTTATACGACTATTTCACTGGAAAACAAATGTTCCCATAATTTCTTTTGCAATGAAAATATATAAATAATAGGGTGTCCCAAAAGTCCCGGTCCGATCGAATATTTCATAAATACACTTTAGAAAGAAATGTTTCAGATAAAAGTTGTATGGCTTGAAGGAGCCTATCAGTGGCAATGATTTGACATGGGAGAATCATGAAAGTCACGTGAAGATCACCGTCAATTTTTTAAATGGAACCCCCATTTTTTATTATCTATTCTTATAGCTTATCTCGAGAGTTTTCCAAAACACTATAATAAAGTATTTCTTCATTGAGTACTTTTTGAGTTATGAGACTTGAAATCATTTCTTAATTTTACATAAACCATAAAATATTTTATGAAATATTCATTTTTCGATTATCTTACCTTAATAATTTTATGTAAAAAAGAAAAATGCATAGTTGTTTAAAAAAAATATATAATTGTTAATTGCAAATTACATATTTTTTCTTAAAAACAACTATGTTTTTTCTTTACACCAATTGATTCCTCTCATTATTTTGTGCATAAGAATATTAAGGTAAGATAATCGATAAATAAATATTTTACTAGATATTTTATGGTTTATGCAAATTTAAGAAATTATTTCATGCCTCATAACTCGAAAAGTACTCAATGAAGAAATACTTTATTAGTGTTTTGGAAAGCTCTCGAGATAAGCTACACGAATATGTAATAAAAAATAGGAGGTTCCATTTAAGAAATTGAAGGTGATCTTTAGGTCACCTTCAAATGACTCTCCAAGGTCAAGTCATTGCCACTATCTGATGACCCCCTTGAAGCCATACAACTTTTCTCTGAAACATTTCTTTCTAAAGTGCATAGTTTATGAAATATTCTGGTCCGAGACTTTTGGGACATCCTATAAGTATAAATAAATTTGAAAATTTTGAAAAATAATCTATGTTAATTTCTGTAAATATTTCCAGGCCAATCAACGAGTCGAGGAATTCAAGCGCCAATTGAAGACTTTGACGGTCAAATTGAAGGAGGCTGAAGCTCGCGCCGAATTTGCTGAGAAGACCGTCAAGAAGCTCCAGAAGGAGGTCGATAGGCTCGAAGGTGAGTTCGTTTTATTAAAAATATCTCTTGTTTTTTTTTCTCTCTCTCTTGCACAAAAATAATGAAACTGAACTCATTTTGTTTCCCCTCTCAGATGAATTGGGCCTAAACAAGGACAGATACAAGTCGCTGGCCGACGAAATGGACTCGACATTCGCCGAATTGGCAGGATATTAGATTATTTTACTATCTCGCCATTATGCTTCGCGTGTCTAATAATTGTTTTGAACCTTCTGATCGAAAAATCGATATTCTATATTTGCACAAACAATGTTACAGCTCGTTACATTATCATTCGACGAAAAAAAAAGAGACATAACTAAAGGATATGCCGTGAATATCATTTATTATTCGCAGTCGCTATCCTTGTTATTAATGTTATTATTATGATGGAGCTCTATCGATGTGAGCGGATCGTAATTTTATTCTGTTACATTATTGTGTACGAAAGATTAAGAGAAATTCAATAAATAGTGATATAAAATCGATGAACCAATATAAAAGCGCATTTTTGCACAAAGCAATATTTTCACACATTAGTTTCCTGCTATTTCACACATAGTGATATGCAAATTAAATATAAAATAGCATCTAAAATGCTATTATATATTTAATTTTTTTTATATAATGTCAAGATCCAGGTTAAAGTTTCTAATATTATATACGACTAAAGATATAAAAAAAAGTCTTTCAGATACAATTATTATTTTCTCTCATGACGTTTATTTTTTAATTATTTAATAAATGTACATACAGAACGTATATCGTGTTTCAATGGCATATAAATCCAATAATTTCGCGCGTCTTGTACTATAACTTCCAAAGTCATCGATCATATTTTATTTTGCACGCTATCATCTATTTTGTTTATTATGTACATATAAATGAGAATCACATGAGTACAATTTTTGTGCAATCTATGAGCTTTATACAACATTGATCTAGAAATTCTTACAAAAACGCATAACAATGATTTTAATGACTATACATATGCAATTAAATATTATGCCATAACGATTAGATCGAGTAAACTCGGACACAGTATTGTTATTATTATTATTATTATTAATATACATTATGCATCACTGTTTGAACGTAATTATCAAAACAATGAACATATACTCATTCAGAGCTAAATACGATACGGTCAAATGATACTCAGTTCATTTTACAACATATAAAGAGCGCGAGGTTTTCATATAATAACACAGATATTTTCTAAATGAGAGAAAGAGAGAGAGAGAGAAAGAAATAAAAAATTTAACGCGTTAACAATGCCACAAGAATACAAAGGTGATGGAAATCTACGATTATGAAAAAGGAAGAGATTGTGTAATCATGCACAAAGCGATCTAAATATCATACTACTATGATAAGAATGCGCATAAAATATACAGGGTGGCCCCGAACGTTCCAGTCAGACTTTGAGATCTTATAGAAAATTTAATTCTGAACAAAAAATTTCGTATAAATATGGGAGGAAAAATGCTTCCTTAAGAAGTTATCGCTCAAAAATCTCTGATGAAGGAAGAGCAAAAGGTGAAATAAAAAGAAAATGAAACTATATAAATTTCTTAAAAAAAAAAAAAAAGAGAGAGAGAGAGAGAGATAAAAATAAAAAATAAAAATATTTTTCTGTTATGAAAATAAAATAAAAGTTAGTTAAAAAAAAATTATTTATTTTCATAAAAGAAAAGATTTTTTTTTTTTTTTATCGTTTTTTTTTTTCAAAAAATTTATTTAGTTTCATTTTCTTTTTATTTCATTTTTTCACCTTTTGCTCTTCCTTCATCAGAGATTTTTGAGCGATAACTTTTTAAGGAAGCATTTTTCGACCCATATTTATAGGAAATTTTTTTTTCAGAATTGAATTTCTATAAGATCTCAAAATCTGGCTGGAACGTTCGGGACCCTGTATTTGCAAATTTCATAAATAAATACATGTTTAGACGGATGTTACGCGCTGTAACATTTCCATAGATTTCCTCGATACATACTTGACATTGATGAAAAATTTCATTCGCAAAATTATGACAAAAAATTCGTCCATCGCATCTGAAAAAGACGTCTAAAAACTATATCTAGTCTTATTATTTTACCTATCTTTTATAACCGATTGTAAAAAATATCTCGTTATCATTTGATTACATTAAGAAAGCGCTTTGATGCATTGCCGTAGAGAATATATTACACGATTAATACATTCATCAAGATACTTAGAAAACTATTTTTTAACGCCAATTATGTAAGGATTAAAAAAGTGTTTAAAAAAGGAAGAACAAATCAGATCAAATACAACAGTCATTGATTAATCTGTGATGTTTTGCAATATAATCTGTAGTAATAAATATGTGCGCTTTCTAAGTTAATTTATATATAGCAGGCAATATGGCAAAGCCACATTCATAGCAATTTACGACTCGTACACACATACTTTCTTTTTAATATCTCTCAAGTGATGATAATATAATTTTCAAATAATTTTTAGAATACTGGTAGAAATATGTCTTTTTTGCATAAAAGTATTTGAAAAATGAGCTACTGATATTTTCTGATAAAGTCCTCATCAATTTTATCAAGTCTTTTATATATTTATTATATATTTATTTTATTTAAGTCTTTTACATATTTATCATCAAACAAAAAGTACACGGATATATAATAGATATTTATACAAACATTCGCGAAAGAAAAAATGAAAAAATAAAACATAAAAAAAAAATCTTCAAAGATGCCACATCACTTGAAAGGATTATTCACTTCATTTATCTGCACTTAATGGCAATGTATGCCGGTAGAACGGTATAACATTGAATATTCATCAACCGATAGACATGCGTAAAGATTTGATTCTTCGATCGATAACGACTTGCTTCTTGAAATATGAATCGCATGATATTTCTTTCCATTTAACTATCATTCTTACGAATAATACACCGCAAAAATTACACACACATAAATCATCATAACTTATACGTATAATATACACAGTGTTTGCTGGTATCTAGATAAAATTATCTAGATAATCATCTAAATAAAGAACTGGATCATCTTAAACTAGATAAAGAACTGGATCATCTTTAACTAGATCATTTTTAACTAGATGAAGAAATACAAAGTATCTTTATCTTTATCTTAGATGAAAAATATGTCATCTTATTTAAAAATTATCTAAGATGACGTTTTCATTATGCAAAAAAGTTTTCTAGGCAAGCTTCTAAAAATCTATCTAAAATATCTAAAATATATTTTGTATATTATTGTTATTAATATATTATAAATATAAATTAATAAATAAATATTTATCATATCATTTGTATACCTTTTGCTATTATTTCTTTATAATATTAAATATTCTTTAAGAAAAGCGAAAGAATATGTGTTTACGATTTTAATATTCCATTTATAATCTGCGTCACATTTTTTACAAATATTTATAGTCTTCTAAAATAAATAAAAATATCTAGATAATTATCTAGATTATCGCAACAATTATCTCATATTTCATTTAGATTAAGTAAAAGCAAAATCATCTTTATCTCATCTAAGATAAATTTATAGATTTTTATCTTTACAGATTTTTATCTTTATCTTTAGAGATTTTTATCTTTATCTTTATCTAGATAATTTTAAAATTATCTACAGCAAACACTGAATATACACTCTTTATTATATAATTATTTTTTTAACATTATCAAACATTAGACTATTTGATGTATCAATTGCACATAACATCATGACTGGTCTATACAAATGACTAATATTATACAGGATTACATCGTTGTACTACACGCATTTCCAATGCTGCAAAAATCAGATAGATTGCGCATTAGAAAAAGGCGAAAGTCATTAGAGAGAAGAAAGCCAGTCTTATTACGTACGCCAATCTTATCTAAAGCACAAAATTCATTTTAAGTCTAAGAGAGAACTAATAATGCAAGAGAAAATGATGTAGCATACATTAATGATATATATATATATATATACAATGCCTGTATTTGCAATGTTTATTATTTAATTTGGAATACAGAATTCGTAATGAAACAGATTACACAGATGAGCTATCAATAGTATAAAGAGTCAGATTGATTTAGCAGCAATGCCTTTTCAATATAATGTATCCTTTTTACATATATATGTATAATAGTACAATTCTCTTTTAGTAGAGAAAATATTGTGTATGTTAAGATGAAAAGAATTTCTCTTAAGTTGTAGCATTTTATGAGATATCGCAGCATCACACAAGTAATCATTATAACTCTTTTACACATGTCCTTATATGTTATATAATACATATATAATACGTCCTATATATTACAAGGAAATATTATCATAAATCCTCCCTGTGTCTCTGCATTTAACATAAAAATTAATTTTTATAAAATATATATATATATTAGGGCTGCTAATTTACTTTGAAGGCTTCAATAATCGAACTTTGATGCTTGGATATTAAAATCTTCAAAGATTGAAATTTCGAAAATTATATTATCGTGCGATACATTTATAAAATTATATAACGAAATAAAAATCCGAATAAAAGGAATGAAATTATGTTGTCAGGTTGAAAAATATATCGAAAAATTTTGATTTCCAATAATTTTTTTTGTAATTTAATAATTTAATAATCTAATAAATTTTTAATAATTTTTCTTTTAAATAATTTCTTGTGTAAATATATTAATTCACTTTTATTTACTATATTTTCTTACTCTTTGAATTTGCCGATATTTTTCAAAGCTTTGAAAATTCTCGAAGTTAAGTTTTGACTTTCAAAGCTTCGAATTTTTGAAAAGTCGTCGAAACAGCCCTAAACACACACACACACATACACACACCCTCACACAAATATGAATAAATATATAGTCTCAATATAAATAAGTAAACCTATAGTAAGGCGGTTACTTATAGAAAAAAGGAAAACATGTACGTCTATGTTACAAAGATGCGATTACGCGCACGTTTATATGCTTATAAACAATTTATCCTATCACTAAATCAATGTAACAATGATACAAATACTATGTAAAATCAACTGTTGTCCACATAGCATATATAGTAAATGCATTTTAAAGACACTTTTAAAAGCATTCCAGAAGAACATTACAAATACTCCACTAAATAGGAAAATTTCCATTTTTTATACATACTTGCTATGTAAATAAGGGATGTTATTTTATAAAAATTTGAACATTTCTCTCAATAATTATAATTAATATTAAGAGGATGTAATTATCTTTGATTGAAAAGATTGAAAGTTCAAATTAATTGTTTTAATAGCTTTAGTGTTAAGTAAAAAAAGTTTGTACTTTTAGATATATATCATATACAGGCCTATTTTAATCCATCCAGTCGAATATCTCGAAAACCAAGCCCGGGAAAGAAAAATGTTTCAGACAAAAGTTGTTTGGTTTCGAGGGGACCTTATATATTTTTGCATATTCTTGTAGCTCATCTCGAGAGCTTTCCACTATAATAAAGTATTTCTTCATCAAGCACTTTTCGAATTATGAGACTTGAAGTAATTTCTTAATTTTACATAAACCATAAAATATCTAGTATAATATTCATTTTTCAATTATCTTATTATTTTGTACATAAAAGTATTAAGGTAAAATAATTGAAAAATGAATATTTTACTAAATATTTTATGGTTTATGTGAAATTAAGAAATTATTTCAAGTCTCATAATTCGAAAGTATTCAATGAAGAAATACTTTATCATAATATTTTGGAAAGATCTCGAAATGAGCTACAAGAATATATAAAAATATATAGGGTGTTCCATTTAAAAAAAATTGAAGTAACCTTCGCGTGACCTTCAAATAACTTTTCAAGATCAAACCAATGGTACCATCTTATGGCCCCCTCGAAACCAAACAACTTTTGTCTGAAACATTTTTCTCTCCCGGGCTTGGTTTTCGAGATATTCGACTGGATTAATTAAAATGGATCACCCTGTATATCATGAGTTATGTGCATCAAATTATATTGCAGCTCAAGTTTTTCAATGGTAAAATTTCTGTCAATCTTCTCTGAGCACTCTTACAATAGCAATTTCCTTGAAGATTATAGAAACAAATATATATATTTTTTTATTATCTTTATTACAATGAAAGTTTTCTTAGTTGCATGTATGTATATTAACATAATGATATTTTAATTGATATAAGTTAATGCATTAATAAATTGAGGAGTGTATTTGAAAATTCTTCTGGGATCTTATACATTACTACTTTTGTCACTAAAAAATTTTGTCGTAAAATCATGTGACTTAATGTGCGATCTTACAAGAATGTATATATAAGTTAATGTGTCATACCTCATACTGCAACTGGTCACGATGCAGAAAAAAATTCTTGAAGACGCTGTACAGTTCTACGATCCAGTGCACATAAATCAAAATCAAATGTTTTCTTAGTAATTTCATATTGACCAGTCTCTGCAATTACTTGCACAACTCTTTGCAACTCTTCGTTATCCTGCAATGTCATTATTTTTTGTTGCAAATCCTTTAGTTGCGATACATAATCCTCCGAAAACACTGGCGGTTCACTGATCTCTGCATCAGTGCTGTTTGTGGAATCTGGAGCCACTTGTTCAGCATCAATTTCCATGTCCTTGTCATTTGTCACTTGATCGACCGAGTTAACACGATCATCTTTCTCCTTTTTAAATTCCTTTTTCGCCTCCTTTTCTGAATGATGGACGGAGTCAACATCCATCGCGACTGGAGACTGACTCGATGAAACTGGCTCCAAAGGCGGAGATGTCGAATGACCCCTGCCCTTCTCACGTTTTGCTGGAATCTCATCATCTTCTTTACTTCTCTTCCTTTTTCGATTCTCTCTTTCCTCGCTTCTGCTTCCTTTGGATTTATCCTTTCTACTACGATCGCTCTTTTCCTTTTTTACATCTACCGATATATCTGGAGACAGTGGCTTTGCTGTTTCTGTAGGCGTAGATATTATTGCATGTTCTGTTTCCTTCTTGACACCAAGCACCGGTTTACTTTCAAGTAATGAATCGTCATCTACGGAAGGAGCCGAATCGCTGCTGTCTCTTTCTGGAACCTCAGTCAAAAGAGACGAGTTCCCGACTGATGCAGAAGATGTATTGTTTTGTTTTTCGCTTCCATCTTTGCTTCTTTCACGTTTATCCTTCTTTTCCCTATCTTTGCTATCTCTTTTATCCTTTTTATCTCTCTTTTTGTGCTTGTGCTTTTGTCTATCCTTATCACTTTTGCCATCTCTTGTTTTCTCAGATTTTTCGCTTTTCTCTGATTTTTCTTTTATCGCTTTATCATCTTTCACTCTATCATTTTCTTTCATAGATTTTGGAGATTTTCTGCCATCTCTTGACGATTTGTATTCTTGAGATTTTTCTTTCTCTGTTTTTTCTGTTTTATCTGTTTTTTCAGATTTTTTTTCAGTCATTTTCATAACATCTTTAACTTTTTCTGCTTCTTTATTATATTTGTCTTTTTTATCCCTGTCCTTATCGTCTTTGTGTTTTTTCTTATCCTTTTTCTTCTCAGATTTAGATGAATCTATGTCACTTCTAGAATTATTTTTTGCTTTGTCTTTCTCTTTATCCGGTAAAATTTTCTTTACATCTCTTTCTTTAGACTTAGGCGATACAGATCTCTTTGTAGATGATGGAAGAGGACTCAGTGGTTTTTTTGTAACAACAGGTGATGTTGATTTTTTGTTTCCAGGACTTGAATGACTTTTAGTTCCCGGACTAGGAGGTCTCTTAGATTTTTCTTTATTTTTGAGCCGATCTTTAGAACTGTCTCTACCTTTTTTATCTTTTTTCTCATCTACTTTATCTTTTTTATCTTTATGAGGACTTTCCTTTTTAATTGTTTTATCCAATTTGTCGGATTTTTCACTAATAGCTAAAGGTTTAGGAACTGAATTTTTATCAGATTGACTTGTTTTTTTGCTGTCTGGTGATATTTTTAGAGGTGCTGTCTTTATAGGAGGGCCAAATAATTCTTGAAACGAGTTTGAAGTTTTAGACTCAGCAATGCGATGTTTCTTGCTTTCACTGCCATTTAATTTTGCTTTGCTAACCATTGTGGGTGTTTTACTATCGCTCTTTTCTACTGAACTATCTTTAATAGGTAACCTTTCTATAATCTGAAATTATAAAATATAATTAAGAAAATAATCATTAATTGATCAACTATTTACAAATTATGTTTTATATGCACTTGCTATAAATTTGCAGTATAACTTTTCATTTAACATTTTTATTTATAGATAATATATAATATATATAATACTAGGTTTAAAATATATATATAACACAGGTCAACAAAAAAAAATAATTTTAACTTTTTCTTCTTATAATTTTGCAGTTTTGGGCTTATTTAAGTATGCTGATTTCGACAGTAGTTTTTTTTAATAGCTCTTGTTTTTTAATATTTTTAGACTATCCTCTTTAGACATCACAGTTTTCTTATTATTATTTTTTTAACTTTCGATATGTCTTCGACTCGGAGATGTTGTTTACATAATCCAGATAGTTTTTGTTATATTTATGGCGAATACATCTTTCAAAAATATCCAAAACCTATTTTAGAATTTGTTAATTGTAATATCTTATAAATAAAAAACGTAGAGCTGATATAACTTTTTTTTCTTTCGTAATCAGTGCCTTAGATATAACTTATAATACATGTTAAATGTCAGGAAAAAATTTGAGTGTTGACCAATGTAATTAAACTTAAATTATATAAATATAACTCTGAAGTCTTTTTGTTAGTTTAGTTATATCAATATTATACTTACACCTCCACCTTTCAATAGTTTCTTCTTAAACTCATCGGAAGGATTAAGAATTACTTCCGAGTGAAGTATGGCATTATTATAAGGTTCAGCAGCTTGCTGCAGAACAAGATCGTACTGCATGCAAACCTTCTTGGGCTCATCCTTATTTTTCAGATAAACTTCAATAGGTATTATAAAACCCGCATAGCCAGATTCCTTCACCACAAATGGTGGTTCTTTCAATACCCTTTTGGGATTTCGAAATGTATTGTGTAAAATGAACACCACTGAAAATATCAAAGAAATTATTATCGCAGAGGCAGACTGTTAACACAAACTTATCTATTGATGAAAAAAGATAGTAAAAAAAAAGGATTAACCCTTAAAGGGCACACTTCCATAAAATTACATAAATTGCACACTGGATGTCTGACACCCAAGAATGTTCAGATGTTTGCTGTTACTGAATAAAGTTTAATCTCTACTTTAATGACAAAAAGGTTTCATGGAATTTGAATTAGTTAAAAAAAATCCTGTTTGAAGAAAAATAGAAAAAATGATTTTTTTCACTCAAAAATAGAAAAAATGATTTTTTTCACTCAAAAATTCATAACTTTTTTAGTTTCTTATTTTACGCCATATGTTCGAATTTCTCGAATTTAGTACGGTTTATTAGAGTGTAAAGTGGAGACGTTGAGTGTTTGACACCCTTTAAAGGTTAAGAAAAGAAATAAAAGTCGCACACCTTTCTCAATGTAATGATGTATGTCCGCATTGTCCACCCCTCGCACAAAAACCTCCCAATCGTGTGTATACCCTTCAGGAGTGGAATGCAAACGTAACACTGATGTGTGTCCACATTCCAATGTAATGCGAATTTTCTCTCCCATCCTCTCTCCCAAGGAAATCTCGATTGCCGAAGAGAATCTACCGAGGGTCGACCGATTTCACGGTCGTGAAGAGTTACATTATATCTTCAATCGTTCCAGCCGAGAAAAATATCACACAGTCCAACGCGACAGGAACAATGACAGCGCTAATTTTCTAATTTTCACGACGACACGCGAAATTGGAACGCATATCAAACTCACTCGCGCTCACTTGTTCTGTGAATGAAAATGTTGACCGTCTCGAAGAAAAACAGGCGTCCTGTCTCGCGCGGGATTTATCGCGAATGCATCGTGCTTGATGTGAAGTTCTATACTTTTGACTCTGGTGCTCGAAGTGAAATTATCAACAGGTAAACTGTATGTGTACACCGACGAGACTCATCGGCATCGTCGAATGATCCTCTGATCCTTCCGTGTGATTCTCCCGTGTGGTATGAACCTTGTATGTGCATCCCTCGCGACTCGCAATTCGTGAGAATACGTGAGAGTAGAGACCCTCTAAGAGTCTGGACATAAGACAGCAAGCTCTGATTGGTCCGCCATTTTTCTTCAATTCGCGCCAGTTTTATGAAATTTCTATTGCTATCAAATATAATAAATTATTAAATATTTTAAAAAATACATGAAAATTTTAATTTTTCTTATTATTTAATTTGTTTTAATATTATTAACTTTGTAGTTTGTTTAGAATAATCTCTTACATATAAAAAGGTATAAAAAAAATTGGATTGAGTTTATAAATATATAAAAACTGTTTATAAATATATAAAAAATAACAATCTGAATAACAGAATTAAAAATTTTTTTTTAAATATTACGAGAGAGAGAGAGAGAGTGAGTGAAAAGGTGAATGAGTGAGTGAGTTAAAAATATAAACTTTGATAGTAATTAAATTGAAGTAACCAATTAATAGTTAAAAAAAATAGTTAAAAATAGTTAAACACGCTCATACGCGCAGTATAAATAAGAGGTTATGAGACATTATCTAAGAGAGAATGAGATAACACATATTTCTCTCTCTCTCTTTCTCTCTCTCTCTCTCTCTCTTTCGTAGGATTTTGAAAAAAAATGTCAGACAATCCAACCTAACCTAAAGATCCTCTAATCAGAGTCTAGACATAAGTAGATCCCTAGCGAAAATGAATATTCGGAGCGTAAGCCGAATGTAAGGGAAGTGTAATAGAAGCGTAAACGAAGCGTTAAACTTCGTTTACGCTTCGGCGTTTCAATTTACGCTTCTTAGGAGCTTCGTTTACGCTTCTATTACACTTCCCTTACATTCGGCTTATTCTCCGAATATTCATTTTTGCTAGGGATTAGATTAGATTGACATTTTTCTTCAAAATCCTGCGAGAGAGAGAGAAATATGTATTATCTCATTCTCTCTTAGTTAATGTCTCTTAGTTAATGTCATAACTTCTTATTTATACTGCGCGTATGAGCGTATTTAACTATTTTTTTAACTATTAATTGATTACTTCAATTTAATTACTATCAATGAGCGTTTTCCAACTAGCGATACAGAGGACACAGTGTATCCCCAGGTAGCAAGATGACGTCTAAGTGTGGGTCCACAACCTTGCTTTAAGTGACGGAGTCGTAAGAATTTAACCAATCACAGTTGAATGTGAGAAGAATAATTGAATATGATTGGTTAATTTCTTACGACTCCGTCAGATCAGAAGGTTGTGGACCACTAACGTCGTCTACAATGGCAGTAGGATTAATGGATTAAAGCTGTAACTCAAAAAATTGACCAATCACAGTTAAGCATTAAGAGAATACTCGATTGTGATAGGTCAGTTTCTTGAGTTACAGCTTTAATCCATTAATCCTACTGCCATTAGACGACGCTTAAAGATGTTTTAAAGACGTCTTAAAGACGTTTATGACGTAATTAAGACGTTATTAAGATGTCATTTGACGTTATCTTGTTGATTGCCGAATGTAAACAAGGATGAAACTGTGATTCACTGGCCGCATTCAGCAGACTTTACTGCTAAGTAGCAATCGAACATGATTGGTTTCTACTTTCAGGTCCGACCAATCAACATCGAGTTACATTGGAAAATCTAGTAACATTGCCCAACTGTTGAGTCTGCTGAATGCGGCCACTGTAGATGCTTTCCATTTAGCGATACAAGTCGACACAAGCGTCATTCTATCTGTTTTCAATGAATACAATAAACAAAGATAGAATGACACTTGTGTCGACTTGTATCACTAAATGGAAAGCACCTTGTGTTAAGGTGCAAATTCATGGGACGCTAAAAAGTAGCGTCAACCATTGGTTGAACAATGAAGCAACTACTTACTTCTTTGTTCAACCAATGGTTGACGCTACTTTTTAGCGTCCCATGAAAAAGTACCTTTAGGATGCTGTCACATGGTAGTCGGAATTTCGGAAAACGGAAAAGTACTAGAGTGGTGATCAACCAATCAGAATTTTTTTCCAATCTGATTTTTCGATAGCCTCGCTCATAGACTTATATAATAGACCGCGCCATCTCATGGGCGCACGCACGCCGACATGGAAGGACAGGGATAGTGATGGAGTCGTCCGCTCTCTCTCACATTTGAGAGAGAGTGGGAGAAGACGGAGAAGGCGGAAAAGGCACCTTATTTCTTCTAACCTCTAACCTAACCTACTCTATCTTATTCTCTCCTTTATCTCCACCTTATCACATTTAGACAGAGAAAGCACAATTCCAGTTATTGCTCTCTCACTCTTCAGCGTAGGTTGCTTTCACGATTGGCGCGGTCCACGGTCTTAGTGTGGGTCCACAACCTTGCTTTAACTGACAGAGTCGTAAGAAACTAACCAATCGTATTCAATTATTCTTCTCACATTCAACTGTGATTGGTTAAATTCTTACGACTCCGTCACTTAAAGCAAGGTTGTGGACCTACACTTAGTGTGGGTCCCGATAAAAGTTTTTAGCGCAACATTTTAACATATATTTATATATTAAAGCAAATAAATTAAAATTTAAGTGTGCATAACTTTGTTACAATATCAGATTCCGAATTTGCATTAATTAATTTAATAAAATACTTGAAAATTTACAAATGTCCAAAAAATACAGTATGCAAAGAAGCAATTCGACGAAAGTTAGGTCAAATATATATAATTTATAAATTAATGAAAGCTGAAGAGAAAAAAATGTCCCGAATTAAACGTAATCGTCGAAGATTTTGGGTGAGACCAATTTTCAATCTCGAAAGACGATTAGCACAAGGGGCTAGCAACAATCTTGTCGAAGAAATTATTTTTGAAGACAAAGATAAATTTTTTAATTATTTTCGATTGACAACGGAAATGTTTGAGAAACTGTTGCAAATTATTTCGCCACGTATACAAAAACAATTTGTAATTCGTGAGCCTATTTCTGCACGTAATCTGCTTGCGATATATATCTTCAGGAGATAGTATGACATCCATTTCATATGCATTTCGTGTAGGACACAATACCGTGTGAAAAATAGTGTCCGAGACATGCGATGCAATTTTTTTCATTTTTATTTGATTAGGGTTAGGTGGTTCAAACTTTGTAAACGCCGGAACGCTGCACAAATCTGCGTAAAATTTGTGCTGACGTAACGAAAACGAGCGTAGAGCCTGTGATTGGCCAAGTTCTTTTACGCCATACGCCGATACGCCGTACGCTGCTCCATGGGACTGCACCTTCTGCACGTACTTTTCACTTTCACCGTCCTTGTTGTCGTTCGCAGTTTGCAGTTTGTCGTATGAAATCCATTACTATCCGACTTCATACGACAAAAAGACTGATGGCAGAGAACTAGACGTGAGCACTTACGTCTGTCGTAGTCGTGGACGTAAAGCAAGACAGAGAAAAACGTATGTCGTACAAGGCCATTATCACAATGGCTTTGTACGACATACGTTTTTCTCTGCCTTGCTTCACGTCTACGACTACGACAGACATCTAGTTCTTTGCTATCAACCAAATTTAGCTTACAGTCCGACGAAAGTCCCCCACTTGGATACCCATCGGCAGCCAATCGCTACGTCCGACAAACGTGTCGTACGATGTGTGTAATAGCACCCTAAGGATAAAATTACCTATTGTAGACCCGGCCTAAATGTGTATGAAATATAGAGGAGGATACACAAATTTGTTTCAACATATAGTATAAACTTTACATGAGTATAATAAATGTATTTATTTAATATGTAATTTAATTAAATATTTTAATTTGATATTTACGTAATTCTAATTTTTGTTGAATTTTATGTGTAAATCTTAGATGTTAAAAGTTAATTCACATAACTTGATATAAGTAAAAGTACATTGTTAAACTAAGTGAATAATTACTATAGTTTAAAAAATATTAAATTATTATAATAAAAAAAAAATAATATATAATAAAATGTTTAATATATATTATTTTAATTTTCAGTAGCAAGAAATATTGAAGTAACAAAAATGTTATCGACAATTGTGAAAGAACATCAAAACAAGCAAGTAGCGAGAAAAGAAAGACAAGGTAAAACAAAGATCATATAATTTTATGATACAAACAATTATTATTATTATTATATCTATATTAAAATGTATTAACAATTCAATAGAACAAAAGAA
>JAPIVC010000751.1:0-39979 GCA_030586385.1 Camponotus fellah | reverse complement strand
TTTGTTTATGATAAGGGAAATAATGAAAAAAACATCCAGAAAAACTTTTGAGAATCTTTGGAAATCGTTGATATTAAAATATCGTTAAATGAGTTTTCATAACATTAATTTTTTCATAACATTTTTTTTCTATTTCATTAAAAATATTAGAATTATTTTTCTTGTCAAATTTATAATAAATATTAACATCGATAAGTTTTATTGATAAGAATGGAACCAACAGAGATTAATACACAAAATAAAGAATGTGAATTTCTAAGAAATGTTGATGTTTAAAGAATAGATGAGTTTAAAGAATAGATGTAGAGTTTTTTTTAATGTCAATAATTTGTATAATTCTTGATCTGATTTCAGATTGATGTTATGTTCTCTTCATGGATTTATTCACAAAATGTCAGACATAAATCCATGAAGATTGCAATTGATCTGAAAGCCAGATCAATTAGAGCTACACAAATTATGAACATTAGAGAAGTCATATATTTGTCTTTGAACATCAATATTTCCCAGATTCACAATCTTTTCTTTGTGTATCGATCTTTGTTATTTCTATTTTCATCGACAAAATTGATGTATTAATATATAAATAATAGTGATAAAAAAATTATCATGTAATACTTTTAATGAAATAGAAAGTATAAAAATTGTTATGAAAACTCTTTTAAAAGTTTTTAATATTAGTCCTCCAAAAATTCTGTCTTGTTCTACATATATATATATCACTCACCCGCAAAAAAAGCGGTACACCTAAAATTTGAGAAAATTTCATCAAATTTTAAATGATCATAACTTAGTAAATAATGATGATAAAAATATGTTTAAAAAATCAAAATGAAGGTTGTAATGTCCACTTTAAGAATATTTTAGTGGCAATTATGCTCAGCCATTGTTTTCAAAATGGCGGATAAGGAAGTGAAAGGATGTAAAATTGATTATTAAAGGATCGAGTTTGGAACGGTGCACGGCGTAAATCAGGTAACGCAGCCCAATGAGACCAAATGCTCGTGAAAGTGTGGAGTGTTATCTTTAAAATGCTTTTTTACCGAGCTCGATACGATGATTTTTCGCTGAGTTATTCCGAATTTAATTAAAAACGCTCTTTTTTCTTCTTCAATTTGCAGCTCAGCGAATAATTATCGTATCGAGCTCGGTAGAAAAAGCATTTTAAAGGTAATACTCCACACTTTCACATGCATTTCGTCCCATTGGGGTGATATTTGATTCACGCCACGCACTGGAGCAAAGCGGGAACCTTTATTTTATCGGTTTTGTATGCTTTCATTCATCCGCTATTTTGAAAAAAATGGTTGTACATAATTTCAATTTAATTTAGGTGTGTGTATGTGTGTGTGTGTGTGTGTGTGTGTGGGGGGGGGGGGGGGGGGTAATAGTGGGTATGACCTCCTCGTGCGCGTATTACCTCATTCATACGATCAGGCATACTCTGCACGTCTCAAACGGAAAAACATTGAAGGACTATAGTACAATTTATGCGATTGATTTGCTAGCTCTCTAGACGCGTTGCTCGCCCCCTCTTCGACTTCTGCCATCTCAATTGAAGCAATAACTTAAGTAGCTTTTTCTGGAGTTATCGATTATGCCATAATCGATAACTAATTTCCAGAAAAAGTGCTCAAGTTGTTGCTTTAATTGAAGATGGCAGAAGTCGAAGATACGTTGCTGAGGCATAACTTGTATATAGTCTTTCAGTGTTTTTCAACGTGTGCGACGTGCTTATGCCAGGTACTTAGACACCAATTCTTTCAAGAAAAGGCCTGGTTCTGGGCGCCCTCGACGTACCAATGAAAACGATGACCGATTTATTGTTTTAAATTCATTAAGAGACAGACATCGGACAGCTGTTCAAATTCGAAACAATTTAAGGGATGTCCACAATTGCAATGTATCCGTTGACACCGTTCGGAGAAGATTAGCGGAACAAAATCTGTTTTCGCGCAGGCCAGCAGCTGTACCTTTTCTTACAGGTCGTCATCGCGTAGCTCGACTCAATTTTGCAGTTGCGCATAGAGACTGGAATTACGCAGACTGGGGCAAAGTACTCTTTAGCGATGAATCTCGTTTTTGTCTCCAGATAGACGAGAACGAGTTTATCGTCGTCGTGGAGAACGATTTGCAGATTGTACTGTAAGTGAAAGGCACAGCTACAATGGAGGCTCTGTGATGGTTTGGGCAGGTATTTCAGCGGACGCTCATACAGATTTGCACTTTTTTGACAGGAACATGAACGTAGATGTATACGTGGAAGACATACTCCTTCCGTATGTTGTTCCGTATGCACCCTTTATCGAAGAGAACTTCTTGTTTATGCAAGACAATGCTCGACCACACACTGCGAGAAGAGTGTTTGATTTCCTCGATGAAGTTGGCATAAATTGACTCGTTTGGCCAACAAGTAGTCCGGATTTAAATCCCATTGAGCATTTGTGGGACAATCTCGGCAAGAAAGTACGAAATCACGTACCTGCACCTCAGTCACTGCAAGAACTTCAAAGAGTTCTTCAAAATGCATGGGATGCAATTACGCAGGATGAAATAAAAAGTATGAAATACAGAGTATGCCTGATCGTATGAATGAGGTAATACGCGCACGAGGAGGTCATACCCACTATTAATACACACACACACACACACACACACACACACACACACTACACACACCTAAATTAAATTGAAATTATGTACAACCATTTTTTTCAAAATAGCGGATGAATGAAAGCATACAAAACCGATAAAATAAAGGTTCCCGCTTTGCTCCAGTGCGTGGCGTGAATCAGATATCGCACCCCAATGGGACGAAATGCATGTGAAAGTGTGGAGTATTACCTTTAAAATGCTTTTTTACCGAGCTCGATACGATAATTATTCGCTGAGCTGCAAATTGAAGAAGAAAAAAGAGCGTTTTTAATTAAATTCGGAATAACTCAGCGAAAAATCATCGTATCGAGCTCGGTAAAAAGCATTTTAAAGATAACACTCCACACTTTCACGAGCATTTGGTCTCATTGGGCTGCGTTACCTGATTTACGCCGTGCACCGTCCCAAACTCGATCCTTTAATAATCAATTTTACATCCTTTCACTTCCTTATCTGCCATTTTGAAAACAATGGCTGAGCATAATTGCCACTTAAATATTCTTAAAGTGGACATTACAACCTTCATTTTGATTTTTTAAACATATTTTTATCATCATTATTTACCAAGTTATGATCATTTAAAATTTGATGAAATTTTCTCAAATTTTAGGTGTACCGCTTTTTTGCGGGTGAGTGTATATATATATATATATATATATTTCTTCTATTGTTTCTTATGAGCGAAGTTTAGAATTATGTTAATATCGAATTTAAAAATCAATGCAAAACAATATTATTAACTAAGTATAATCAGAAACGTTTCATTACACCGCGGAAGCGGTGTTACAAAATATTTGTGTAACTACTGGTTTATAATAATTATTGTGTGATTACAGTTTCAAATTTTGTCAGTTTTAGGAAATAGTTTTGTGACAGCAACAAACTTTGTCGATGAAAATGGAAATAACGAAGAGAGAGCTGATACGCAAAGCAAAAACTATAATTTTCTGGAAAATTCTGAAATTTTAATACCTTTAGGTAAGTTTTTTAACATTAATTAATATTTTTTGTCTCTATTATATATATATATATATATTATATATATATATTTCTTTTATCTATTATACAAAATGAATTTCTTTATTGAAATTTGTATATGGCATTTAATATTTAGTAATTTCTAACTGTTACATATAGAGGTTCTAATTTTAAATAATACAACTGATTATCTCGAAAATCGTTCCAGATCAAAAAATATTTTAGACAAAATTTAATTTTAAGGAGATCACAAGATTGTGATATGTATTTGAGTTTTAAATGATCTAAAAAATTTGTGAAATTCAAGCTTATTTCTGTAATTTTTTAAATAAAATAATGTATTTTATAACATAAATAATGATTCCGAGAAATCAGTTACATCAATTAAAGTTAAATATATGCAAATGCATTATTTTCTATGTTGTAATAAAAATAAATAAAAATAATAAATATATTTCTATTATACTTATAAATTTTATTTTCAGATATGTGTTATGATGTCGCACCTGCCAATTTAGATTATTGTGCGAAAAAACTAAATTTCAGTAATATTGGTATGTAGATTATTGATATATCGATTTTTGTAATTAATGTACGAAGAACATTTGAAAATTACAATGTTTATTTGTAAATAAAGAATAAAATATTTCACAATAATTACTATTAAAATACTGCACTGATTTTTTAACGTATTAATCAAGTTTAAACATTTGTTAAAAACATAATTAAATATTTAGCAAATATTTTATTTTGCCATGTTGAAGAATGCTCTCAGATTACATAATATATAGTAATAATGTAAAAATGTAATAATTTTACAAATTATGACAATTTTAATTAAAAATATATATAAATACTTTTCTTACATATTTAATTATTTGTTTATAACTATGCGGTTACTTTCTAAATTTTTCATATGTTATTATTGATTAATTTTCCGATTTGGCAATAAATCATATTTCTGTTTAGAAGATTTGACAGATGTTGATTTGATAGATGTATGTGTGCCTTCTGTTCAAAGTGCAACGTGCGATAAAGAAAACATTAATCTTATATCATCTTCAGAACATTCTGCAATACTCTCTCCAAGATCTACATCGCATGATATGTACATTTGTTTTTTTTAAATTATTCATGTATTATGTTATTTAATGTAAATTATATCGATTAATTTATATTATTATTAACTTATTTTAATTTTTTGCAATGAGAGTAGCCATTATAATAGTGTCTGTAAAACTGTCTACCATATGTGACCATTTCTAAAAGAAATAAGTTTACGAATAATTTATACAAAATTTAATACATAATGTAACAAACTATCTGCTAAAAGTTTTAAGAATCTGTATAATGTACATATGTTTCTCCGTATAATAGTAGCATAATAATAGACAACTTTATAAAAGAAACTTTATAAAAGAGTTATAGCTGTCATGATCTTGATTTTGATGCATAATACAAAGATGAATATCCAAATTAAAATTGGATTTTTTTAATTTTTTGCAGTTGTTACATGTTATGTTTGAATATTATACATATATAGATATAAAATATATTACTTCTGTTTTTCATCTTCTTTACAGTTTCTTATTTATTTGTCACATATTTATATATATTTATATCATAAATAAAATAAGACTTTATAAGAAAAGTAAAAAAATAGATTTAATTAAACCTAAAATATTATATTAAAAGTTATATACACTTACGATTGATAATTTCGCTCTATTCTAGATCTAGTGAAACATACATGTCTATTCTAATCTATATATAAAAGTTAAGGCCCTTGCACAATATTAGGTAACAGGCAATAGGAATAGGGAATAGAAACTATTCATCAATAAATACACAGAATAGAAAACTATTCACCAATAAGTATAGAGAATAGATACTATTTCTATTCTTATTGCCTGTTGCCTAATATTATGTAAGGGCCTTTATACTTTATTGAGTTCTATGCACATGTAAATCTTATAGATATATTAGAATACACATTCTTTAGATTAGTTTTATTAGATCTAAGATGAGATGAATGATTAATCGTGAATGTACATATAATACATATATAGGAATTCTATGAAATGTAATTCTATAACATTTATAATATCATTTCTCTAATGATATTTGTGTCATTTGAAAAATTTTGAGAAAACGATAATAAAAATGTAATCAAATATATATTTATAATATATTTATAAGATGCATCCAAATCAAGGATATTATTACAGCTATACGTTAATGCATGTATTTATTTAATTTAAATTTATATCTTAGATGTTAACGATGATAATAGCAGTGAATCGGAATATTTGCCATCTGAAGATGAACTACATTCATTGGAACATAATGAAGAGACACAGCAAAAAAAAATTAGAAACATTAAATAGAACTGTGTCCTCAGCATCAAGTGTAGATGTTTCATCTGGTGTTGATAGATTTGCATGCAACGACGAAAATATGTATGTAGAAAAATCTAATACAAAAGGTAAACAAAACTATTGCTGTTTTTGCTTGAAATTACAAACACAACTTTCACGCCACTTGGAAACTGTACATCGCAATGAACCTGAGGTTAAAAAATTTGCCATATTACCTAAAGGCAACACAGAAAGAAAAAAAATAATAGATATCATTCGAAGAAATGGCAATTTCAAATTTAACATAAACTCAGAAGTCAATAATGGAAATCTTATTGTATGCAGACGTCCTAATAAAAAATATAATAAATCTGCTACAGACTTCATAGCATGTGGAAAATGTAAAGGTTTTTTTGCAAAACAAACAATAAGGCATCATTCTCGAAATTGTCTTAAAAAAGATTTTAGCAAAAATAAATGCATCATGGTTATGGGCAGAAGAGTTATTTGCAGAATACATCATATAGCAAATGAAACGCTAGCGAAAACAGTATTTCCAATAATGAGGGAAGATGAAAAAAACAAGGATTATACGCTATGATGAATTATTAATGTTGTATGCAAATAAACTATGCATTAAATATAAAGCACAACATCAACACGATATGATACGTGCAAGATTGCGCGTTCTTGGATGATTCCTTTTAGCATTAAAAAAAATTAATTCAAATATTGATGATTTTAAGTCACTCTATGATCCAAAAGTGTACGATGATTGCATTTCTGCAATAAATGTAGTAGCAGGATACGATAATGAAGAAAATATGTATAAAACTCCAGCAGTAGCGGCTAATTTATCAACACTGCTGAAGCATATAGGAAATCTACTTATTACAGAATACATAAAGACATATGATTTAGAAAAAAAGAAATTAGTAAAAGATTTTTTAAAATTATTGATCGTAGATATTGGAACGAGTGTTAATAAAACTGTTATGGAAACGCAATCAGCTCATAAAAGACATAAAAAGATCAATCTACCATCAATGCAAGATATACAAAAATTATATAAACATTTGAAAAAAATACGAGAAGAAAATTACATTGCATTAGAAAAGTCCTTTTCTTATAAAAATTGGATTTCTCTAGCAGAGGCAACACTAACGTCAATCCATGTATTCAACAGACGACGAGCAGGAGAAATAGAACGAATATTAATTGAAGACTTTAAAAATTATGAAAGAATAAATAAAAACATGTACAGTGATATATATACATCATTATCAGAAGAGAATCGAAAAATAGCAGAAAATTATAGTCGATTCTGCATAAGAGGAAAATTAGGACGTACTGTGCCGGTGTTATTGACGAATGAGCTGCTTAAATGTATTCATATAATTTTAAAATTTCGTAAAGAAGCCAAAGTGTCTGAAAAAAATCCGTATCTTTTTGGATTACGCGGTTGTAATAAAAATAGATACAGGTATCTAAGAGCTTGCATTTTAATGCGTAAATTCTCAAGCGAATGCAATGCAATCAAGTTTACGCGGCACGATTTTACGGAAACACGTAGCAACTCATTGCATACAATTGAATCTGAACGACATTGATATTTCCGATTTAGCTACATTCATGGGACACGCAGAAAAAATTCATCGAGAGCATTATAGACAACCTCTAGCTAGTAGAGATATTTTTAAAATCTCGCAATATTTAGAGGCAGTCCAAGGTAATGAACAAGATTTAAACGAAGATTCATCAGATAGCGAATACGAAGATGGAAATGATAAAAAATTAGAAGATGAGAATAATAACGACCTAATAATGAAGGAAAAGAATGTTTCTTTAAGTAATTATATTGGAACTAATTCTCTATTTTTATCTAACAGAAAATATACAAAATGAAAAATTAAACGTTACATAATATTTTTGAAATCTATAAATATGACAATATCTAATTTATAGCTACACATGATTTTGAAAAAAAACATAAAATACTTAGAATCGTTAAAATAATATTAACTTAAAAAACTATAATTTATAAGTTAAAAAATTAATATTTTATTAATGTTATTAAAATCATAGTCTAGAAATGTTATGTTTAATGTTTAAATTAAATATTATTCATTATTATTCAATATTATGTATAATATTAAGAACTGCATAAAATATTACTTGTTATAAAATGTTATTATAATGACTTTATACTAATGATTTCTTACTTGGATTGTTTGCTGGAAAGTTTCAAGAATGTTAGATTGTAACAAGTTTAATTTTTCACCTTGCGAATGTTTATATGAAATTTATTTATTTTTAATGCCAACAAAATATTTATTTCAGATACATCCTCATATAATACATCTGATGATAGCATGACCAAAGGAATACAAAAAAATAATAAACGGAAGAGATCCAGTAAGAATACATCAATTTATTGAAATTCAATTTTTAAAATTTATTAAAATTCATATTTTGTATACAATAAACAGAGAATATATATTATATATGTTATATATATTAGATTATTTATTAAAACATTTATTGATTTTATAAATATTTTGTGGAAATTTTTACTTAAAATTCACTTAGTTTAAAAATACTTCGAAGATATTACTAAACAATATAATTTGTTCGAATGCTGCAAAAATGTTTCATAAGACGTTATTAAGACGTCATTTGACGTCATTCTGCTACTAGGGATGCTATAAGTTGAATTACGGTTGGCCAATCAGAATAGCCGGCCGACAAATTGCCTCTACATATGATATGTTGTAAACAATAATTCTATTACATTCTATTCTATAAATACACTTTTTTAAATAAAATCTCACGATATGATATATGAAAGATTTTAAAGACAAAAAGTACGATGCAATTATTAGTGAAATTATTATTTATCGACAGTAAAATATCGTATGACTATCAACTAATAATTGAGATTGAAGTAATTCAAAACAAATTGAAGAAATAGCACATGATCAGAAGTCAAAAATAAAATTCAAATAAGAGATACGCAGAGAACGCGTCTGAACGCGTATAGTCACACTGAACATATCTGGACATGTCCCCTTTATAACGACGGATAGTGACGAATAATGATCAGAGTATATTGCATGTAATATAAATGTATAAAATAACAGAGCATTTATTTACGTTGCCTACTGGACGCATAAAGACCCGGACAAAAAATATATAAGCAGTAAGAAAATCAACCAACGGCATTTTTAAGGCCTTTGCATGTATATAAATTTTAGTCGTTTTAATTGTAAAAAAAACTGACAAATCAATCGAATATGCATTGGGCGCAATGTAAATCCTCCTTTAACGAGCTAAACTTCGGTTAAAATAAATTGTAGAATTAGGCCTTAAGGCCATTCTACAATGGTCGTAGCATAAGATTGTAAAGCGTAAGATTCAAGAAATTGACCAATCACAGTCAAGTATTAAGAGAATACTCGGCTAATGAATAAAGTATTGTTACAAATCTGAACTACGTACATCATGTAAAAATTGATCCACTTCATAGGTTGCATTCACCAGAAAAACGCTGTTTTGCAATCCTTATAAAATTCGTGAATCTGATTGGAGTATACTCTTGAATTTAGTCAAAATTAAGAACATATGCCAATATATATCGCCATATAATTCGCAATTTTTATAACAATTGGAAAGGATCTTTTTCTATTCCATATTTGTAATAGTGCTTTATTAATGGTATTACACATTATATATGTCATATATTTTATAACAAAGTAAAGTCAATGACATACGCAAAGTTAGGATATTTATTTGTGTTTGCAGTAGGAAATGTAGAAAATGCTTTGTTGCTTGTTATTTTGTATATGTTTCACATATATATAGCGATTTATACATATTTATAATACTACAATATATTGATCCATCGTTATGCGATGTGGAGCGAACGTGTCCAGACGTGTCCGAATGCGTCCACACATATCGAGATGCGTTTTTCCGTGTCTCTAATTAAAATTATATTTTTAATTTTCTATCATGTCTTATTTTTTCAATCTGTTTTTGCAACTCAAATACCAGTTGATGGCTATATGATTACTGTTGATAAATAATTTTAATAATCACTGTCGATAAATAATGTGAATAATCACTTTTTCGCCAATATGAATTTATCTTACATATAAAAGCGTTTTTTTATATCATCTACTGCACATATGATAATCCATATGCATATCCTATAACCTCACGTGTTTTATTTATCTTATCATTTCATCTCATTATTTTTGTAATATTAAATATATTATATATATTTGTCACATTTCTAATTTTTCAATTTTTATGAAGAATTTAACTGAGAATTCTTTCAGTGAAAGTGCTTGAGTGTTTTAACAATGTGGAGCAAATTCTTGGCTATATGTAATAAGACATATTATGATCACAGAAGTATTTTTGTTATATTTTCATCATTTATAATAAGTACGCATACACAAAATAAATTTAAAAAATTAATTAATTAAACCATTTTAATAAGTAATTTATTAATTATTTTTTTTTTACAGTAAGATTTTTACACAGTAATTAAATTTTTGTGTCTGCATAACTCAAATCAGTGCTAAGATAACTGTGTAACAGCATAATATTGTACATTGTCAAAAATTGTGTTCTTTTACTTAATCAATAAAAAATGAGTGATTTGTGATAATGGCAATTACATATTGTATTATCTTAGTGTCATGCTGTCTCTTAATATACCACATTTATTTTATTTTTTACAGGGGACAGTAATGGATACTAATTTGCAAACCATCTCAAACATTCACCCGAAAGTTTATATCTAATGTCAAGAAGGAATCCATTACAAAGTATGAGAATCTTTTAAGCGAGAGTTCAATATTACAGTCTCCGCTAATAGACTCTTTTGATCTGTAATGGAATAATCAACGCTCATTCATTAATTTGCGGTGATGGAGGAAACAAAAATAATTTTATATTATAGATGTGTTTAAATTAGGAATATTTATACTGCTATTCAGTTTTTTACATGAAGGAAGGCAATACTTCAAGATGTCATATCTAAGTGCAGAATATCGTATACATATATATATGTATTATATGTATGTATTATCTATGTTGAGAAGAAAAATCTTATATTTTATTATATTGGTCCTTAACTAATGTATCAATTTGATAATTTCATTGGACTGTATATATGAGAATACACTATTTTTGGTTGAAATAACTACTTTGATATAAATAACTATGAAATAATCTATCAGTATAAAAATTATATTCTATTCCCTATTCCTATTATCTATTAGGTCGGGTCTACAATAGATAATTTAAGCCCTAGACCTTAAGAAATTGACCAATTACAGTCGAGTATTTTCTTCATACCTGACTGTGATTGGTCAATCTCTTAAGACTCGAGGCTTAAATTGTCTGTTATAGATTCAGTCTTACCTAACACTGTGCAAGGGTCTTTACACATTATTTATTATCAGCAATTTCTGATTGACTTTCCGTTTTTCTGCTTTCTGTTTTTCTGTCAGTGTGAATGCGGCGTTAAAGTTATAGAAAAATGCTTCGTCAGATATTTTTATTATATTTATTATTTGAATAACTTTTGATTTTACATATATGATATGCTGTCTGTAATCAATTAATAATTCTATTAAATATTCTTCTTATAATCTATTCTATAATCTATACTCTTTTCTAAATAAAGTCTCACGATTTTTAAGTAAGATCTTACCATGATATATTTAAGAGCAAGCAGGTATTGTACAATTATTAATAAAATCGTTTAATGTCGTCAAAATCGCCAATTTGTATTATATGTCGTCAATCTATACAGCGTCGTAAAAATATCCATTACATCATTATATATAATTTGATGACAGTCGTCGAAGTATACGATTAAACGGTTAAAACTTTGACACCGGTCGTCAAAATATCCAGAAGTCGTCGATGTAGACAATGCTTATGAAAAATCGTCGTCAAAATAGCCGATTGACATACACATATATATATATATATATATATATATATCTGTGTATGTATATTTTTTTAATATACAAGCAAATTATATAAAAATATATATAGAATAAGTATGTATAATATATATTCTATATATAAAGTATATTATATATATATATATATATAAGTATATACAATATTATATATAATAAAGTATATATAATATATATTATATATATATAAAATATATATATTATATATATTTTTATTATATTATATATATATATATATACATGTAAGATATATATTTATATATATATATCAATTGACGTTTTTGAGGACATTGAAAAACTTAACGATTTCTCTGTATACATGCAAGCAGCATCGCTTTCTGATGCATACATTACAGTTCGTTTTATCGTTATCTTGATTTTAACCTATTATACACCAAATTTTTTTTTTGGGGCCCCCCCCCAAAATATAAAAAAAATTTTTTTTTATTTTTTTTTTTTTGGGAAAAAAAAAAAAAAAAAAATTTTTTTTTTTATATTTAAAAAAACCCCCTCCCTTTGAAAAAAAATTACATTTTTTTTTCGTTAACTTGATTTTTATCTATTGTACATCAAAGTATTGCTTTCGAGGACTTCCCAAATGTATATACAAATAATTTATATATTAGTGTTTTTGAGGACACTTATATAAGTCAATCGGTTCGCTAATGTTCCTCTAATATCACATTACAATAGAATGTAAATTCTATTGTGAAATAGGATTCTCTTTTTGCCGTGTACTTAATACTTACATAAAGATTGGTCGATATTTTTAAATTAATTACTTTTTGTATGAAAATCGGAAAACAAGATAGAAACCTTTCTATTTAGTTTCATCCACTCTATTGATTGATTGTTTCGATTCGCATTGTGTGTTATATTCATAACATCAAACAGCTGTCATTGCGAAGGTTAATAGTTTGACAGTTTTTCAAAATAATATTAAATCAAAGCACATAAAATCAACGGCGCGCCCAAGGCGTATAGTAAATTTAAAATTGACATGACATTTGATTTAGCATAAATAATAAGGTAAGTACATAAATGTTTCATTAAAAAAACTGTATATAATTTGTAATGCTTTTAATAAAGAGAGGTAACTATAAATGATTCTTCAAGTTTTATGGTTTGTAATACAGGACTAAGAAATAAAATTTTTTTGATAATAACGACATAATTTTACGATTACCATTATATCATTATTATTCCATACTTGTTGCTGTAAGAAACAAAAATTTTGGCTTTGCAAAAATATAAAATAATATAAGAAAACAAGCTAAATTTAATATTAATTCTAATTTGACATAGTTCTATCATAACTCTAAAACCTGTTCAAACGCATTTTCCATATTATCGTACATCATCATTGTAATAGACCTCCTAAAAATTTTAGAAAGTGTAAAATTAGATAACGGATATCTACTACCAAATATACATTTGCACCCTATTGTATTGCACTTGATTTGGTTATTAGATTTATGTTATAATGATTAATAGATTTATGTGTGAAAAACATAATGTTTGTCAAATATGCCAAAATTAATTTTATGTCAAATTAGAGTTATTGAATATACTTGTTTGAATATACTTATTTTTATATATTATTTCATATTTCTATTACCAAGTCAAATGCATTTTTTATTTTTCCAATGTCGTATAAATGCAAGTGCGAATGATATATAGTATATTTTGGGAGAGGCTCACTTGTGCACAGTACAATTGCACACGTTGCAATTGCACACCGTGCTATTAGACACATAAAATTGCGCACAGTTCTTTTGTCCACAGTTCTTTTGCGCACAGTTCTTTTGCGCACCGTGCTGGTAGGCACCCCTCTACCGGGGGGTGGGGGGGGGCCGAGGCCCCCTTGCACCACCCCCCGTGTGTGTGTGTGTGTGTGTGTTTGTGTGAATAACGACATGTGTGGCGCATTTTCGTGTCCAATTGCACGGTGTGCAAACGAACGGTGCGCAAAAGAACTGTGCGCAAAAGAACTGTGGGCAAAAGAACTGTACGCAACTTTATGTGTCTAATAGCACGGTGTGCAATTGCAACGTGTGCAATTGTACTGTGCGCAAATGAAGGCTTCTCGTATATTTTATTAACAAAGAAACTTTTATTAACAATGAATTTCATTAATATTGCTATATAAAAAAATCTATCCATTTTTTCTTAATCTACTAGTATAACCATACAATATAAAACTTAAAAAATTAGATTATGATGACTTTTCCTTCCCCTACAGTACGAAATATTGCTTAAATGTTGCATAAATATTTCAATATTGCGCTATATTACAAATATTGCAGCAATATTGTGCAAATATTATAAGTTATTATTTCATTGGAGATATTGCAAAATATTACTGCTATATTATAATGCAGTCACATAGTTCCTTCATTCGCCGCTATGCGCCGCAAGCTGAACTATCTATCTCGCATTAAGTTTTAGTTATGAGAATTATATAAAGCATGCAAAAAGTAGCTATTACGATCAACAATTTTTATCAGTAATTTTTTCTGATACGATCTCAACACAGGAAACTTAAATATTAAATTGATTGCTCAGAAATTGGACAAATAAATATCTGAATAAATGAAAAAAGATAAGAAATATTCTGCAATATTTTATAAATATTATATTCACGTTTGCAGAAATAAATCAGCATCATTGCAGAAATTTTGCACAATATAATTTGGGAGCGGACTAGAGAGCCTCTAGGAGAGAGAGGCGACAACCGGATCACGTGACCAGGTGTTCTGTGATTGGCTGGCATAATTATGTACAAATTTTAGATATTGCGACGCCAATGCAGAGAATTTTGAGGTTAATATGTTAGCAATCGCATATTTAGACGTGCATTTGGATGTATGGTATATTAACCTATTTACGAAATCCGAGGTAAGTGTTCACTAACAAAAATTAGGGAGAATCCCAGTTGCACAGAATGAAACGAACACAACCAATCATATCGACCGATGCCTAGAGGCCTAGCACGGTTGACCAATAAAAAGTCCGAGAGAGTCCTGTGTCCGATTTATTCTGTGCGCAACTGGGACTCACTCAAAAATTATGAATAAATATTATAATTTAAAAAAGTATGTTTTAAATCTTTATTTGCATACTGCATATGATTACTGTTAGTGCTGTACAAAAATAAATATTACAATCTTAGTATTAAATTAACAATGTACAATTCGCTTTTTTAGGTACATTATTCTTCTATCACAGGCAGAATTATCACTTGCCATGCCATCGAATTGCACCGCATACAAGTGTTCAAACAACAGCGATCAAGGTTTTGCCTTGTTCCGATATCCTCATGATAAAGCATTAAAACAAAAATGGGTTGCTGCGGTCGGACGAGGCAAAGATTGGTCACCTAAAAGTTCTCAAAAACTTTGTGAGGTTAGTAACAATACACACTATACTTTCATTTTATTCGTCAGAAGATGAACAAATATAACAATATAATTTAATGGTGGACCAAAAGCAAATTTTTTTATTTTTCTCCCATAGATACATTTTATGCCTTCGGACATTGAATTTGTTTGCTGGGCGCAAACGAGTGAAAGCCGAAGCCTTTTCCTCTCGTTTTTGTACGTGTATTACGGAGAATCGAGAACATCCAAGAAAGAAACAGACATCCAGAAGTGAGCCTTATCGGCGTCAGGATTCTGTTGGAAATAACAAGCAAGGAAAACTAAAACAAATAAATCATTGTAATCATACATACGATGCATTGGATCAGCGAATGCCTTTATCAGTTACTAATACATACAACGGAATGACATATCCAAGAAAAAGACAAGGATTCTCTGTTCAACATCAATACGATTGTGTGCAATGTTGCAAATCACTAACTAAAGAAGAAATACATTCTGTTGGAAATACAACAATTGTGCTGAGAAGCAAAAGGAAAATATATAATAGAAAAAAAACGCAGAGAAAATGATATATTGAGCTCAGCTATTTCTTTGCTTCAAAACATATTGCAAAAAAAAAAAAATTGAATTAAAATTAATAAATTAAAATTTAAAATATTATATATATTTAAATTGTAAATTACAAGTATTAACATTAATTGTAAATGTAATTTTATTTGTAAACATAATATCAATTATAAATAATTGGAAAATTAATGTATTGTAGACAGTATATTGAATATTATCTTTATTTTTATAGGATCACATGGTACATTCACATAACGTATATTTAAATAATCGATATATATTTCAGTAAAACAAATTGTCTTCTAAAAGTTATACAAAGTAAAATAATGCAATAAAATACAATAAATGATATAACAAATAATAAAAATAATTTGCAAGTTTTTTAATCAATAACCCATTTCAGATTTTATGCTTAGTTTTCATACGTGTGTTGTTTGTATTAATAACTGATAAAGGCGTTCGCTGATCCAATGCATCATATGTATGGTCACAATGATTTATTTGTTTTCCTTGCTTGTTATTTCCAACAGAATCCTGACGCCGATAAGGCTCACTTCTGGATGTCTGTTTCTTTCTTGGATGTTCTCGATTCTCCGTAGTACATGTATAAAACGAGAGAGGAAAGGCTCCGGCTTTCACTCGTTTGCGCCCAGCAAACAAATTCAATGTCCGAAGGCATAAAATGTATCTATGGGAGAAAATAAAAAATTTGCTTTTGGTCTACCATTAAATTATATTGTTATATTTGTTCATCTTCTAACGAATGTTCATGGATCGTGATGAGGTTCCAGACAATATAATTAGGGCCTTAGACAACGGGGAAGATGTCCCTTTAGAATTGTCATTCGCCCCGTTAACCCCTTTATCCCCAAACCCCATACCACCAAACTCAAACGAACCCCACGGAGAGGAGCCGCTGGAAGAAGAACAGTCGGAAGAGGAATTAGACGAAGAATCTACGGAAGATTACGCTGACAATTTGAGCGATTGCTCAACCGATATTGAGCTTGACCCCACTGACTGCAGAGTCCCATTAGCACTATTCCGTGGATGGGAAAGGAACGCAGAGATCCGACCTATGATTGATATGCGGATACAGACATCATCACCGATCACTCCCCCGGATCCCCGCCCTCACTGTCGGATTACTCTCCCCTAAAGCGCTACTCGCTATTTTCAAATAGCGCAAGACGCGAGCGACATACTTGGATGCGTACAGATGAGAAAAACACTTTTTTTCCAGATAACATCCGACCATAAAACCTATTTGGATGCGTACTGACGAGATAAACACTTTATTTTCAAATAGCGCAAGACGCATGCGACATACTTGGATGCGTCCTGACGAGATAAACACTTTATTTTCAAATAGCGCAAGTCGCATGCGACATACTTGGATGCGTACAGATGAGAAAAACAATTTTTTTCCAGATAGCACAAGTCGCATTCGACATACTTGGATGCGTACAGACGAGAAAAACACTTTATTTTCAAATAGCGCAAGACGCATGCGACATACTTGGATGCGTCCTGACGAGATAAACACTTTATTTTCAAATAGCGCAAGTCGCATGCGACATACTTGGATGCGTACAGACGAGAAAAACACTTTTTTTCCAAATAGCGTGCGACCATAAGAACTATTTGGATGCGTACTGACGAGATAAACACTTTATTTTCATATAGCGCAAGACGCATGCGACATACTTGGATGCGCACAGATGAGAAAAACACTTTTTTTCCAGATATCATCCGACCATAAGATCTATTTGGATGCGTACTGACGAGATAAACACTTTATTTTCAAATATCGCAAGACGCATGCGACATACTTGGATGCGTACAGATGAGAAAAACACATTTTTTCCAGAATGCACAAGTCGCATTCGGCATACTTGGATGCGTACAGACGAGAAAAACACTTTATTTTCAAATAGCGCAAGACGCATGCGACATACTTGGATGCGTACAGATGAGAAAAACACATTTTTTCCAGAATGCACAAGTCGCATTCGGCATACTTGGATGCGTACAGACGAGAAAAACACTTTATTTTCAAATAGCGCAAGACGCGTGCGACATACTTGGATGCGTACAGACAAGAAAAACACTTTTTTTCCAGATAGCACAAGTCGCATTCGACATACTTGGATGCGTACTGACGAGATAAACACTTTTTTTCCAGATAGCGCAAGACGCATGCGACATACTTGGATGCATACAGACGAGAAAAACACTTTTTTTCCAGATAGCGTCCGACCATAAGACCTATTTGGATGCGTACTGACGAGATAAACACTTTATTTTCCTATAGCTCAAGACGCATGCGACATACTTGGATGCGTACAGACGAGAAAAACACTTTTTTCCAAATAGCGTGCGACCATAAGAACTATTTGGATGCGTACTGACGAGATAAACACTTTATTTTCATATAGCGCAAGACGCATGCGACATACTTGGATGCGTACAGACGAGAAAAACACTTTTTTCCAGGAAGCGTTCGACCATAAGACCTATTTGGATGCGTACTGACGAGATAAACAATTTATTTTCAAATAGCGCAAGACGCATGCGACATACTTGGATGCGTACAGACGAGAAAAACACTTTATTTTCAAATAGCGCAAGACGCATGCGACATACTTGGATGCGTCCTGACGAGATAAACACTTTATTTTCATATAGCGCAAGACGCATGCGACATACTTGGATGCGTACAGATGAGAAAAACACTTTTTCTCCAGAAAGCACAAGTCGCATTCGGCATACTTGGATGCGTACAGACGAGGAAAACACTTTATTTTCAAATAGCGCAAGACGCATGCGACATACTTGGATGCGTACAGACGAGAAAAACCCTTTTTTCCAGATAGCGTCCGACCATAAGACCTACTTGGATGGGTACTGACGAGATAAAGACTTTATTTTCATATAGCGCAAGACGCATGCGACATACTTGGATGCGTACAGACGAGAAAAACACTTTTTTCCAGATAGCACAAGTCGCATTCGACATACTTGAATGCGTACTGACGAGATAAACACTTTATTTTCAAATAGCGCAAGATGCATGCGACATACTTGGATGCGTACAGACGAGAAAAAACACTTTTTTTCCAGATAGCGTCTGACCATAAGACCTATTTGGATGTGTTCTGACGAAGATAAACACTTTATTTTCAAATAGCGCAAGATGCATGCGACATACTTGGATGCGTACAGACGAGAAAAAACACTTTTTTCCAGATAGCGTCCGACCATAAGACCTATTTGGATGCGTACTGACGAGATAAACACTTTATTTTCAAATAGCGCAAGACGCATGCGACATACTTGGATGCGTCCTGACGAGATAAACACTTTATTTTCATATAGCGCAAGTCGCATGCGACATACTTGGATGCGTACAGACGAGAAAAACACTTTTTTTCCAGATAGCACAAATCGCATTCGACATACTTGGATGCGTACTGACGAGATAAACACTTTATTTTCAAATAGCGCAAGATGCATGCGACATACTTGGATGCGTACAGACGAGAAAAACACTTTTTTTCCAGATAGCACAAGTCGCATTTGACATACTTGGATGCGTACAGACGAGAAAAACACTTTATTCTCAAATAGCGCAAGACGCAAGCGACATACTTTGATGCGTACAGATGAGAAAAACACTTTTTTCCAGATAGCGTCCGACCATAAAACCTATTTGGATGCGTACTGACGAGATAAACACTTTATTTTCAAATAGCGCAAGACGCATGCGACATACTTGGATGCGTCCTGACGTGATAAACACTTTATTTTCAAATAGCGCAAGTCGCATGCGACATACTTGGATGCGTACAGACGAGAAAAACACTTTTTTTCCAGGTAGTGTCCAACCATAAGACCTATTTGGATGTGTACTGACGAGATAATCACTTTATTTTCAAATAGCGCAAGACGCATGCGACATACTTGGATGCGTACAGATGAGAAAAACACTTTTTCTCCAGAAAGCACAAGTCGCATTCGGCATACTTGGATGCGTACAGACGAGAAAAACACTTTATTTTCAAATAGCGCAAGACGCATGCGACATACTTGGATGCGTACAGACGAGAAAAACACTTTTTTCCAGATAGCGTTCGACCATAAGACCTATTTGGATGCGTACTGACGAGATAAACACTTTATTTTCAAATAGCGCAAGACGCATGCGACATACTTGGATGCGTACAGACGAGAAAAACACTTTTTCCCAGATAGCACAAGTCGCATTCGACATACTTGGATGCGTACTGACGATATATACACTTTATTTTCAAATAGCGCAAGATGCATGCGACATACTTGGATGCGTACAGATGAGAAAAACTTTTTTCCGATGCACAAGTCCATTCGGCCACCGAGAGAAAACACTTTATTTTCAAATAGCCAAGCGCATGCGACATACTTGGATGCGTACAGACGAGAAAAACACTTTTTTCCAGATAGCGCAAGTCGCATGCGACATACTTGGATGCGTACTGACGAAATAAACACTTTATTTTCAAATAGCGCAAGACGCATGCGACATACTTGGATGCGTACAGAAGAGAAAAACACTTTATTTTCAAATAGCGCAAGACGCATGCGACATACTTGGATGCGTACAGACGAGAAAACACTTTTTCCAGATAGCGTCTGACCATAAGACCTATTTGGATGTGTACTGACAAGATAAACACTTTATTTTCATATAGCGCAAGACGCATGCGACATACTTGGATGCGTACAGATGAGAAAAACACTTTTTCTCCAAAGCACAAGTCGCATTCGGCATACTTGGATGCGTACAGACGAGAAAAACACTTTATTTTCAAATAGCGCAAGACGCATGCGACATACTTGGATGCGTACAGACGAGAAAAACACTTTTTTTCCAGATAGCGTCCGACCATAAAGCGTATTTGGATGCGTCCTGACAAGATAAACACTTTATTTTCATATAGCACAAGTCGCATTCGGCATACTTGGATGCGTACAGACGAGAAAAAACACTTTATTTCCAAATAGCGCAAGTCGCATGCGACATACTTGGATGCATACAGACGAGAAGTACGTTTTTTTTCCAGATAGCGTCCGACCATAAGACGTATTTGGATGCGTACTGACGAGATAAACACTTTATTTTCAAATAGCGTAAGTCGCATGCGACATACTTGGATGCATACAGACGAGAAAAACACTTTTTTTCCAGATAGCGTCCGACCATAAGACGTATTTGGATGCGTACTGACGAGATAAACACTTTATTTTCATATAGCGCAAGTCGCATTCGGCATACTTGGATGCGTAGAGACGAGAAAAACACTTTATTTTCAAATAGCGCAAGACGCATGCGACATACTTTGATGCGTACAGACGAGAAAAACACTTTTTTTCCAGATAGCGTCCGACCATAAGACCTATTTGGATGCGTACTGACGAGATAAACACTTTATTTTCAAATAGCGCAAGACGCATGCGACATACTTGGATGCGTACAGACGAGAAAAACACTTTTTTCCAGATAGCACAAGTCGCATTCGACATACTTGGATGCGTACTGACGAGATAAACACTTTATTTTCAAATAGCGCAAGAAGCATGCGACATACTTGGATGCGTACAGACGAGAAAAAACACTTTTTTCCAGAAAGCGTTCGACCATAAGACCTATTTGGATGCGTACTGACGAGATAGACACTTTATTTTCAAATAGCGCAAGACGCATGCGACATACTTGGATGCGTACAGACGAGAAAAACACTTTTTTTCCAGATAGCACAAGTCGCATTCGACATACTTGGATGCGTACTGACGATATAAACACTTTATTTTCAAATAGCGCAAGATGCCTGCGACATACTTGGATACGTACAGATGAGAAAAATACTTTTTTTCCAGAATGCACAAGTCGCATTCGGCATACTTGGATGCGTACAGACGAGAAAAACACTTTATTTTCAAATAGCGCAAGACGCATGCGACATACTTGAATGCGTACAGACGAGAAAAACACTTTTTTTCCAGATAGCACAAGTCGCATACGACATACTTGGATGCGTACTGACGAAATAAACACTTTATTTTCAAATAGCGCAAGATGCATGCGACATACTTGGATGCGTACAGACGAGAAAAACACTTTTTTTCCAGATAGCGTCTGACCATAAGACCTATTTGGATGTGTACTGACAAGATAAACACTTTATTTTCATATAGCGCAAGACGCATGCGACATACTTGGATGCGTACAGATGAGAAAAACACTTTTTCTCCATAAAGCACAAGTCGCATTTGGCATACTTGGATGCGTACAGACGAGAAAAACACTTTATTTTCAAATAGCGCAAGACGCATGCGACATACTTGGATGCGTACAGACGAGAAAAACACTTTTTTTCCAGATAGCGTCCGACCATAAGACCTATTTGGATGTGTACTGACGAGATAAAGACTTTATTTTCATATAGCGCAAGACGCATGCGACATACTTGGATGCGTACAGACGAGAAAAACACTTTATTTTCAAATAGCGCAAGACGCATGCGACATACTTGGATGCGTACAGATGAGAAAAACACTTTTTTCCAGATAGCACAAGTCGCATTCGACATACTTGGATGAGTACAGACGAGAAAAACACCGGATTCCACTCGGTTCCTTCATTTGATAAGGCGGTTGTGAGCTCGTTTACCTCCCTTGAGCTTTTCGTAAAGAGAGTCTTGAATTCCTTATCCGCTCCGATGAAATTCGTTCCATAATCCAAGTAAATTATTTGAGCCAATCCTCTTCGTGATCAGAAGTTTCGATAAGTCACGAGAAAGCCTTCAGTTGAGTAAATGACCACCTTCAGATGGACAGCAGAAGAGGTGAGACATACGAATATCCTTTGTGAGTTTTAACTCCTCTACCCTTCCAAGTTTTGAGCGTGATCGGTCCTGCATAATCCACCCCCGTGTGAGAAAATGGCCGTGAGGGTCACGCGCGCCATTGGTAGCTGACTCATGAGTTGTTGGGCTCGTGCCCCTCTTTGTCGAGCTCACACAACACATTTTAGGATGTGAGATTTAACTGGAGCTCTCCCGCCGATGATCCAGGTGGTTTGGCGAATTCTTGAAAGTGTGAGTTGAGTATCACCATGGAGAGTTGCCCGATGAGCAATGATTAAATTTGTTAATGGAGGGTTCCTGGGCAGAATTGCAAAATGCCTTTCTTCGTAACTGAGCTGAGCTTCATTGAGTCTCCCTCCAACTCTTACTACACCCCCTTCATCGATGAATGCAGTGAGTCTTGAGAACGCGTAAGAGTGTGGTAATAATGAACGCTTAGTGAGCAACTTAATTTCCTGAGAAAAGTATGCCGTTTGCATTGCCTTAATCCAAAAGAGCCGAGCTTGTTGTAGATCCTTAGGTGAGATGAGAGATGGGAAGGGAGTTCCTGAGCTTGCCAATGAATGTTGTACAAAGAGCAATAATTCTGAGCAGTGTATTGAGCGATGAATATCGGTAGATCAAGTCCCAGTGATATGCTGGGCTTGGAGCACTGACAATTAATGAGATTCCTGCCGAGCTTCTGAGTTGCCAAGGGATGATGACAATTCTGGTTGAGAGGGCCATTCCGTTTGAGCTTTAGTGAGCCATTGTGGCCCGGTCCGCCACAATGGATGATCCTTGAGCTGGTTGGTGTTAACGCTTCGCGATGCACAATCCGCCGGATTCATACTGCCAGGAACATGATGCAGGTGGTATCTGTGCACAATTCTTGAATTTGCGTTACTCGGTTCCTGACATAATCCTTCCAACGAAATGAGTGCGATCTGATCCAATTGAGAGTCACTTGAGAATCTGTCCTCAGATGAGTTGCGCCTACCTTGAACTTCAGTGTGGCTTTGACATGTGCGGCGAGTTTTGTGAGTATGAGCGCTGCTGTAAGTTCTAATCGTGGAATCGTCAACCTTTTGAGAGGTGCTACTTTCGTTTTAGAGCACTAATATTGAGTGTGAGCCTGTGGACAGTGAGTTGACAGTCAAATAAATGACTGCTCCCATGGCGAGCTGAGAAACATCCGAAAAACCATGAAGTTCCATGGTGGAGTCACCCACGTATTGAACCATCGTGGAACTGAGACGCTGGCCAGCGCATTGAGTTGGTTTCTTAAAAGCCACCTTATACTGAGAGAGGCTGGTAAAGGATCATCCCAGCCGAGCTTGAGAACCATAATTCTTGTAATAAAACCTTATTACAACCGGTGAGACCAAATCAAGAGGATCAAATATCTGAGCCACTTCAGATAGTATGAGGCATTTGGTGAGTTTCCTTGGAGGTTGAGTTGAACTTTGATGAGAAAACAAATTTGTCTTCCTGAGGAATCCGTTTGAGTCCGAGTAATTTGCTTTCGCAGTCGTCCAATGATACTATATTCATTTTAGAACACGATACTGAGATGTCGGTGAAAAATTGTTGATCCGTTGCATGCCGTTTTGCGAGAGGGAAACCGCCCGCGTTGCACAAGTCTATGATTTGATGAGCGACAATTGTGAGCTCTGAGATTGTGTCTGCTCCCCAGAAGATATCGTCCACATAACGTCCATGCGTTAGTGATGGAACCGCTAGTGGAAATGAGCTGCCTTCATCTTTGACTAGTTGAAGTAATACTCTCGTAACCAAGAATAGAGCTGCACGTGTACCGTATGTTACGGTAGTGAGATGGAAAGGAATCTCGTTGAGCTGGTCATCAATCCATAAGATTCGCTGCAGATTCCAATGCTCCTTGTGCACTTTGATTTGCCGATACATCTTTGTAATGTCAGTCGCAAAGATGTGGCGATGATGACGGATCCATATGAGCACGTCCATTGTACGTTGAGCAGCAGATATGCACTGGTGTGCATGATGTCGTTGATGGATTTCCCAGAGAATGTTGGACTTGAGCCGTTAAAGACGACTCTGAGTTTGGTTGATGTACTGTCCGATCTGAGCACTCCGTGATGAGGCAGATAGAATGGTGGATGAGCTAAAGACGGGTTGATTGAATCTTTCCTCAGGACCCTTAACCTTCCTGATTCCGAAGAATCATGTGCCAGGATTTTCCTGAGTTCCGATCCCCCATCAGAGATTCTCCTCATGTGCCCGAGATCTTCATATTCTTTGAGAAATGTTGTATAGAGCTAGCGATATTGAGCATCCTTACTCAACCGACGAATTGTTCGTTTAAGACATTTTGATGCTGTCTCTCGAGATTCTCCTAGAGCTGAAGGTGATGAGCTGAGTGGGATCCATACAACGTAGCGTCCTGATATCTCTCTGGTGTGAGTAGCTTGAAAGTGAGTCTCACATTCTTCTTCCGCTGGAATCAGCATTGTTTGAGCCGTTGATGGCACTTCCTCTTGTTCCCAAAACCTTGTTAGAAGCTCATTGAGAGCTCATCTTGCTGATGAGCTGTTATTTGGTGAGCATGCACACTTGCTGAATTGGCCACATTCACTGGTCCGATGAGAATCCCAAAGATTGAGGGCTGGGCAGCTGATAATGTCGCATCACCTCTAATAATCTGACAACTGAGCCGTAATGATTTGCTCCAATGATGATGTCCATTGCTCGAGGACGATGGTATTCAGGATCTGCAAGAGAAAGACCGTTAAAATGTGGCCAGTCACTAGGAGTAACCTTGATAGATAGGATCAATGATGTGAGCTTTTTCAAGATGTGTGCTTCAATGGTCACAGTTTTCACATTGAATGGAGGGACTTCAACTGAAGTTGAGTGCAGCCGAGAGTCTGAGTTGATCGGGATTCTCCTATTCCATTGATAGTTAGCGATGATGCATGCCGAGGAAGGCCGAGCTGAAGAGTAAGTTGTTCCGATATAAACGTTAATTCTGAGCCTGAATCAATGAGCAAGCACTTGATGAGCTGTTAATTTAGTGATGGCTTGCGCAAGAGCGGTTCCGAGGAGAGCTGAGCGGAAACTTTGTTGAAATGAGCAGGTATGGGCGAGGACTGCACCGAGTAATTATTGAACTGTTGATGATGTTGAGAGCTGAGCGATGTCTTTTGTTGAGCTGGCGTGGCCAAGATCATGCAGCATCGTGTGATGCCGCCCAGCACACGTCTTACATTTTTGAGATGATCTGCATGCCTTTACATTATGCCTGCCTAAACAGTTGAAACATAATCTTTTCTCACTCACAATGACTCGGCATGCAACAGGCAGCAACCTTCTGAACTTGTTCACATGCGACTATGTAATGAGACCCTTAACAATGGTCAGGACCCTTGATAATTATTGTTTTTCTTAATTAGTGAAGCATTAAGAATAGGTCTAATGCGTTTAGCTGCTTTCCATAGCGAGTAATCGGTATCTTTTTCATCAGTAAGATTCTCGAGATAATTTGTAATACCAGCATTTTTTATGTTACTTAGTAGTCTTTTTAGCTGCTGGTTGAGATTATTAAATACATTTTTTTTGTCTGCAGAGTATCTTGTTTGCTGCCATTTCCTCCGTGCTCTTCTTTTGTCCAAAATCAATTGTTTTATTTCCAGGGAATAGTTTTTCCCTGAAGCATGTTGTTTTAGTTCTGACATGATAGTTCTTTTTTGCAGCATGTTGCAGTAGTTCTGTGAGCAATTTAGCATCATCCTCAAGCTGCTCCTTATTTTTAAGCGGGATGTTGAGAACAATTGAGTTTTCTAAGTATTCGCTATACCCTTTCCAATCAGTACTCTTGTTAGTGAGCGCGAGTGCTGGTGATTTAGTTATCACAAGCTCGCTCAGGGTAAGTATGATAGGTGTATGATCACTACTGAGGTCTAGTGACTCCTCCATCTTTGTGAAGCTTTGATATCCCTTTACATATGAACATTTGGTCGTTTGTTCGGATCGGAAAGCCAATAAGTTGGGATTCTTTCTGATAAAACATTATATGATAGTGTCTGGACCGCTTCTAGCAGTCTTCTTCCCTTGGTGGTTGTTAAATCACTCGAACCCCAACACGTGTGCTTGCTATTGAAATCACCGCCAGCCACGGCGGTGGCCAGGGACGGCGGGGGAACCGGTTGCTCAAAGAGATTTTAAGAATTCAATATAGTCCTCCACCATAATGTTATGTCTTGGGGGGCTATATACTGCAGATATATTACACTGAAATTTCTTAATGTGAACCCTTATAGTTGTTGCCTGTATTATTTCGGAGGAGAAGTTTATTTCTTCATGATGTTTAATATTCTCCTTGATTATTGCTGAATCTCCTCTACATTTATTAGATGAATGTGAAGTATGGTAAACTTTATAACCTCTAAACCGCATGACCGTCTTTTTGATGAAGTGGGTTTCGGCTATTAAGCAGATATCAATTCTCTGGTTAACAAGGAATAATTCTAGTTCCAGGTTACGCTGTACAAGACCGTTAGCGTTCCAAGCCACTATTCGAATGGAGCCTGCCATTTTATTTCTTTTTCGGCTCAACTGTTGTTCACGATTTGTTGATACATAGTAATAAACATGTCATTAAGTTTTTCTTGTGATGACATAAATTGATCAAGCCTTGCCATAACAGTCATCACGTTATTGTATGCTAATTGTTCCAGTTGAATCCTATCCTCATGAATTGTTCTTATGACAGTTTTGTTTGCATATGTACTTTCAATTGTAATAATTGCTTTAGGTTTGATTTTTTCTGCTTGTCGGGATTGCTGTGCCGCTTGAAGTTCTTTGATTGACTTTTTTGCGAGTTTAGCTGCTTCTGTTTTTCTTTTCTAACATTATCTCTTAATCTTTGTAGTTCTATAGCCGCCATCTACAGCTTCTGTAGTTTGTGTCCTTGTCCACAGTTAGCACATTTCAACTCAGTAGAGCGATCTTTTGTACAATCCTTTGTATAATAATAACCTGCACATTTGACACAGCGTGCCGCTTTGTAGCAGTTGCTCTTGACATGATTAAATCCTTGACATGTTTTGCATTGTACTATTTTCTGGTGGTTTCTTCGTATGGGTTTTATACTCACTTTGATTACATATCATATTTACCGCGTAAATATTACTAGCATCCTCACTCTTATCAAAGGCAAGTTCTTGGAGGCATTTTGGTATTATTGATTCTTTTACGCTTTCCATTTTCTAGTATTGGTATCCAAGTATATTTACTACTTCAAGGCTCTTTAGATTCATTCTTTTTAGGTCATTTTTAATAGATTCTAGATCGGTCTCAGCATGAAGACCTCTTGCCATGACTCGTATTGATCTATTTCGTTTGTCCGAGAACGTATACATATTCCATTTTCTTTTCTCTGAACAAGCTCGAGAGTACCTATCCTGTACTCCACATGATCAACACAGTTAATTTTAAACTGTTCAGGATGTAGTTGGTTGTTAATTCTAATCTTCATATTATTGGATCCAATTGCCTGCTCAAGGTCATGATATTTGATCCCAATAACATAAATTGGTGGGGGGGTCTGTTCCCTTTTCTCGCGATTTTGGAATTGTTGGACAGATTGTCTGACAGTCCCGGGTAGGATTTGAGGAGATGTTTCAGGAGTGTTGGAGGCTTTTCTTTGATGCTCTAGATTTAACTAGTATATTCTAGTTGACTTCTTTCCTCTGTGTATCACTATCAAACTCTGCTTCATCAGTAGAATATGATGGGTCATTCTTATCTCCGACCTGGTTTTTACAATCCTGCATCAGTAAGATCGTGGCCTCCAGGTGAGCAATCCTCTGTTCCGCTTTCCATAAGTTATATAGAGTTAGTTCATTAGTCGTTTTCAATTGATTCTTCTGAATGTCATGGGCACGATCATCGCTGACCACGGTTTGCATTCGAGTATTGACATTTAAATCATGCAATAAAATACTGACCCTCCCCAGAATCCGTAGGGTCAGCCTCGCTAGAGGATAGATTGTCCAGTCTTGCTGATGTACCAGTTGGGGTAATATTTCCGTTCGTTTTGTTCACTGCACGTTTGACTTGTTGGTCCAGGAGATATTTTATTTCCCTCCTACCCACCGGAGTTTACCGGAACATTTTCCAATCCGCTACCTGGGGACGCGCCCGATGGGGATTTCGAGTTCCTCACACGGGAAATAAATAATTAATTGAATATATATATATATATATATATATACACAGGGTGATTGAAAATATATTGTCCCTGAAATGACACATTTTTGAGTCAATTCTAAGACGGTTTTTCCTTTGGCAAAATTTCGTCTGACGCTTAGTTTTCGAATTATTAAAAGAAGTAACTTATAACGGGTCGGATACAAGAGGCAGGCAAGAGTGGCGCGATTTACCATCAGACACGGGTGATTACGCGGGACGATCGCTGCGATCAGCTAGTCGCTACATATACACACATACGAATACATATATAATTCTCATTCTCTCCCTCTCTCTCTCTTTCTCTCTCATTTGCTTACTCGAAGTTATTATTACTCTTACTAAAATTATTATTTACTTTTTATTGTTACACATTTTCACTTTAATTTTTTTATATTGTACCGTTTTTTTTTTTTACGAGAGTAAATGCATTTTATGCATACTCACCGGACGATCCGGTGAGTTATGTGGGACTCGAGTACCAAGTAGAATTACCAATTCGGTACTCTCTACCCACTAAAAACCCCTCTCTTTTGCTAATTTTTTCTAACACTGTTTATTTGACCCGCAATCTAGTATAACCAAAAACTGTTTGCTGTCACCGGCTAAATATCGTCGCGTTATCACGTCGTCGCGTCGTATAATAACATGTATCTTTCTTGAATCGAGTGATTTTTAATTGTCAACAGTGATTATTCAACAGTGATTCATAGTGTTTTTTCTCGTCTGTACGCATCCAAGTATGTCGCATACGTCTTGCGCTATATGAAAATAAAGTGTTTATCTCGTCAGTACGCATCCAAATAGTTCTTATGGTCGCACGCTATTTGGAAAAAAGTGTTTTTCGTCTGTTACGCATCCAAGTATGTCGCATGCGACTTGCGCTATTTGAAAATAAAGGGTTTATCTCGTCAGGACGCATCCAAGTATGTCGCATGCGTCTTGCGCTATTTGAAAATAAAGCGTTTATCTCGTCAGTACGCATCCAAATAGGTTTTATGGTCGGACGCTATCTGGAAAAAATGTGTTTTTCTCATCTGTACGCATCCAAGTATGTCGCATGCGTCTTGCGCTATTTGAAAATAAAGTGTTTTTTTCCTCTGTACGCATCCAAGTATGTCGAATGCGACTTGTGCTATCTGGAAAAAAGTGTTTTTTCTCATCTGTACGCATCCAAGTATATCGCATGCGTCTGGAGCTATTTGAAAATAAAGTGTTTATCTCGTCAGGACGCATCCAAGTATGTCGCATGCGTCTTGCGCTATTTGAAAATAAAGTGTTTATCTCGTCAGTACGCATCCAAATAAGTTTTATGGTCGGACGCTAACTGGAAAAAAAGGGTTTTTCTCATCTGTACGCATCCATGTATGTCGCTCGCGTCTTGCGCTATTTGAAAATAAAGTGTTTTTCTCGTCTGTACGCATCCAAGTATGTCGAATGCGACTTGTGCTATCTGGAAAAAAAGTGTTTTTTCTTATCTGTACGCATCCAAGTATGTCGCATGCGACTTGCGCTATTTGAAAATAAAGTGTTTATCTCGTCTGTACGCATCCAAATATGTCGAATGTGACTTGTGCTATCTGGAGAAAAAGTGTTTTTTCTCATCTGTACGCATCCAAGTATGTCGCATGTGTCTAGCGCTATTTGAAAATAAAGTGATTATCTCGTCAGTACACATCCAAATAGATATTATGGTCGGACGCTATCTGGAAAAAAAGTGTTTTTCTCGTCTGTACGCATCCAAGTATGTCGCATGCGTCTTGCGCTATTTGAAAGTAAAGCGTTTATCTCGTCAGTACGCATCCAAATAGGTCTTATGGTCGGACGCTATCTGGAAAAAAAGTGTTTTTCTCGTCTGTACGCATCCATGTATGCCGAATGCGACTTGTGCTTTCTGTAAAAAAACTGTTTTTCTCATCTGTACGCATCCAAGTATGTCGCATGCGTCTTGCGCTATATGAAAATAAAGTGTTCATCTTGTCAGTACACACCCAAATAGGTGTTATGGTCGGACGCTATCTTGGAAAAAAAGTGTTTTTCTCGTCTGTATGCATCCAAGTATGTCGCATGCGACTTGCGCTATTTGAAAATAAAGTGTTTATCTCGTCAGGACGCATCCAAGTATGTCGCATGCGTCTTGCGCTATTTGAAAATAAAGCGTTTATCTCGTCAGTACGCATCGAAATAGGTTTTATGGTCGGACGCTATCTGGAAAAAAATGTGTTTTTCTCATCTGTACGCATCCAAGTATGTCGCATGCGTCTTGCGCTATTTGAAAATAAAGTTTTTTTCTCGTCTGTACGCATCCAAGTATGTCGAATGCGACTTGTGCTATCTGGAAAAAAAGTGTTTTTCTCATCTGTACGCATCCAAGTATATCGCATGCGTCTGGAGCTATTTGAAAATAAAGTGTTTATCTCGTCAGTACGCATCCAAATAGGTCTTATGGTCGGACGCTATTTGGAAAAAAAGTGTTTTTCTCGTCTGTATGTATCCAAGTATGTCGCATGCGAATTGCGCTATTTGAAAATAAAGTGTTTATCTCGTCAGTACGCATCCAAATAAGTTTTATGGTCGGACGCTAACTGGAAAAAAGGGTTTTTCTCATGTGTACGCATCCATGTATGTCGCATGCGACTTGCGCTATTTGAAAATAAAATGTTTATCTCGTCAGTACGCATTCAAATATGTCTTATGGTCGAACGCTTTCTGGAAATAAGTGTTTTTCCTCGTCTGTACGCATCCAAGTATGTCGCATGCGTCTTGCGCTATTTGAAAATAAAGTGTTTATCTCGTCAGTACGCATCCAAATAGGTCTTATGGTCGGACGCTATCTGGAAAAAAGTGTTTTTCTCGTCTGTATGCATTCAAGTATGTCGCATGCGACTTGCGCTATTTGAAAATAAAGTGTTTATCTCGTCAGTACGCATCCAAGTATGTCGCATGCGTTTTGCGCTATTTGAAAATAAAGTGTTTTTCTCGTCTGTACGCATCCAGGTATGTCGAATGCGACTTGTGCTATCTGGAAAAAAAGTGTTTTTCTCATCTGTACGCATCCAGAGTCGCATGCGTCTAGCGCTATTTGAAAATAAAGTGATTATCTCATCAGTACACATCCAAATAGGTCTTATGGTTGGACACTACCTGGGGAAAAAGTGTTTTTCTCGTCTGTACGCATCCAAGTATGTCGCATGCGACTTGCGCTATTTGAAAATAAAGTGTTTTTCTCGTCTGTACGCATCCAAGTATGTCGAATGCGACTTGTGCTATCTGAAAAAAGTGTTTTTCTCGTCTGTCGCATCCAAGTATGTCGCATGCGTCTTGCGCTATATGAAAATAAAGTCTTTATCTCGTCAGTACACATCCAAATAGGTCTTATGGTCGGACGCTATCTGGAAGAAAAGTGTTTTTCTCGTCTATACGCATCCAAGTATGTCGCATGCGACTTGCGCTATTTTGAAAATAAAGTGTTTATCTCGTCTGTACGCATCCAAATATGTCGAATGTGACTTGTGCTATCTGGAGAAAAAGTGTTTTTCTCATCTGTACGCATCCAAGTATATCGCATGCGTCTAGCGCTATTTGAAAATAAAGTGATTATCTCGTCAGTACACACCCCAATAGATATTATGGTCGGACGCTATCTGGAAAAAATGGTTTTTCTCGTCTGTACGCATCCAAGTATGTCGCATGCGTCTTGCGCTATTTGAAAGTAAAGCGTTTATCTCGTTAGTACGCATCCAAATAGGTCTTATGGTCGGACGCTATCTGGGAAAAAGTGTTTTTCTCGTCTGTACGCATCAAAGTATGTCGCATGCGTCTTGCGCTATTTGAAAATAAAGTGTTTTTCTCGTCTGTACGCATCCATGTATGCCAAATGCGACTTGTGCTTTCTGGAAAAATGTGTTTTTCTCATCTGTACGCATCCAAGTATGTCGCATGCGTCTTGCGCTATATGAAAATAAAGTGTTTATCTTGTCAGTACACATCCAAATAGGTGTTATGGTCAGACGCTATCTGGAAAAAAAGTGTTTTTCTCGTCTGTACGCATCCAAGTATGTCGCATGCATCTTGGGCTATTTGAAAATAAAGTGTTTATCTCGTCAGTACGCATCCAAATAGGTCTTATGGTCGGACGCTATCTGGAAAAAAAGTGTTTTTCTCGTCTGTATGCATCCAAGTATGTCGCATGCGACTTGCGCTATTTGAAAATAAAGTGTTTATCTCGTCAGTACGCATCCAAATAGTTCTTATGGTCGCACGCTATTTGGAAAAAAAGTGTTTTTCTCGTCTGTACGCATCCAAGTATGTCGCATGCGACTTGCGCTATTTGAAAATAAAGTGTTTATCTCGTCAGGACGCATCCAAGTATGTCGCATGCGTCTTGCGCTATTTGAAAATAAAGTGTTTATCTCGTCAGTACGCATCCAAATAGGTTTTATGGTCGGACGCTATCTGGAAAAAATGTGTTTTTCTCATCTGTACGCATCCAAGTATGTCGCATGCGTCTTGCGCTATTTGAAAATAAAGTGTTTTTCTCGTCTGTACGCATCCAAGTATGTCGAATGCGACTTGTGCTATCTGGAAAAAAAGTGTTTTTCTCATCTGTACGCATCCAAGTATGTCGCATGCGTCTGGAGCTATTTGAAAATAAAGTGATTATCTCGTCAGTACACATCCAAATAGGTCTTATGGTTGGACACTACCTGGAAAAAAATTGTTTTTCTCGTCTGTACGCATCCAAGTATGTCGCATGCGACTTGCGCTATTTGAAAATAAAGTGTTTATCTCGTCAGGACGCATCCAAGTATGTCGCATGCGTCTTGCGCTATTTGAAAATAAAGTGTTTATCTCGTCAGTACGCATCCAAATAGGTTTTATGGTCGGACGCTATCTGGAAAAAAGGGTTTTTCTCATCTGTACGCATCCAAGTATGTCGCTCGCGTCTTGCGCTATTTGAAAATAAAGTGTTTTTCTCGTCTGTACGCATCCAAGTATGTCGAATGCGACTTGTGCTATCTGGAAAAAAAGTGTTTTTCTTATCTGTACGCATCCAAGTATGTCGCATGCGTCTTGCGATATTTGAAAATAAAGTGTTTACCTCGTCAGTACGCATCCAAGTATGTCGAATGCGACTTGTGCTATCTGGAAAAAGTGTTTTTCTCGTCTGTACGCATCCAAGTATGTCGCATGCGACTTGCGCTATTTGAAAATAAAGTGTTTATCTCGTCAGGACGCATCCAAGTATGTCGCATGCGTCTTGCGCTATTTGAAAATAAAGCGTTTATCTCGTCAGTACGCATCGAAATAGGTTTTATGGTCGGACGCTATCTGGAAAAAAATGTTTTTTTCTCATCTGTACGCATCCAAGTATGTCGCATGCGTCTTGCGCTATTTGAAAATAAAGTGTTTTTCTTACTGTACGCATCCAAGTATATCGCATGCGTCTGGAGCTATTTGAAAATAAAGTGTTTATCTCGTCAGTACGCATCCAAATAGGTCTTATGGTCGGACGCTATTTGGAAAAAAAGTGTTTTTCTCGTCTGTATGTATCCAAGTATGTCGCATGCGAATTGCGCTATTTGAAAATAAAGTGTTTATCTCGTCAGTACGCATCCAAATAAGTTTTATGGTCGGACGCTAACTGGAAAAAAAGGGTTTTTCTCATGTGTACGCATCCATGTATGTCGCATGCGACTTGCGCTATTTGAAAATAAAATGTTTATCTCGTCAGTACGCATCCAAATAGGTCTTATGGTCGAACGCTTTCTGGAAAAAAAGTGTTCTTCTCGTCTGTATGCATCCAAGTATGTCGCATGCGACTTGCGCTATTTGAAAATAAAGTGTTTATCTCGTCAGTACGCATCCAAATATGTCTTATGGTCGAACGCTTTCTGGAAATAAGTGTTTTTCTCGTCTGTACGCATCCAAGTATGTCGCATGCGTCTTGCGCTATTTGAAAATAAAGTGTTTATCTCGTCAGTACGCATCCAAATAGGTCTTATGGTCGGACGCTATCTGGAAAAAGTGTTTTTCTCGTCTGTACGCATCCATGTATGTCGAATGCGACTTGTGCTATCTGGAAAAAAAGTGTTTATCTCGTCAGTACGCATCCAAGTATGTCGAATGCGACTGGTGCTATCTGGAAAAAAAGTGTTTTTCTTGTCTGTACGCATCCAAGTATGTCGCACGCGTCTTGCGCTATTTGAAAATAAAGTGTTTATCTCGTCAGTACGCATCCAAATAGGTTTTATGGTCGGACGCTATCTGGAAAAAAAGTGTTTTTCTCATCTGTACGCATCTAAGTATGTCGCTCGCGTCTTGCGCTATTTGAAAATAAAGTGTTTATCTCGTCAGTACGCATCCAAGTATGCCGAATGCGACTTGTGCTATCTGGAAAAAAAGTGTTTTTCTCGTCTGTACGCATCCAAGTATGTCGCATGCGTCTTGCGCTATATGAAAATAAAGTGTTTATCTCGTCAGTACGCATCCAAATACGTCTTATGGTCGGACGCTATCTGGAAAAAGTGTTTTTCTCGTCTGTATGCATCCAAGTATGTCGCTTGCGTCTTGCGCTATTTGAAAATAAAATCTTTATCTCGTCAGTACACATCCAAATAGGTCTTATGGTCGGACGCTATCTGGAAAAAAAGTGTTTTTCTCGTCTGTACGCATCCAAGTATGTCGCATGCGTCTTGCGCTATTTGAAAATAAAGTGTTTTTCTCTTCAGTACGCATCCAAGTATGACTTATGCGACTTGTGCTTTCTGGAAAAAAGTGTTTTTCATCTCTACGCATCCAAGTATGTCGCATGCGTCTTGCGCTATATGAAAATAAAGTGTTTATCTTGTCAGTACACATCCAAATAGGTCTTATGGTCAGACGCTATCTGGAAAAAAATGTTTTTCTCGTCTGTACGCATCCAAGTATGTCGCATGCATCTTGCGCTATTTGAAAATAAAGTGTTTATCTCGTCAGTACGCATCCAAGTATGTCGAATGCGACTTGTGCTATCTGGAAACAAAGTGTTTTTCTCGTCTGTACGCATCCAAGTATGTCGCATGCGTCTTGAGCTATATGAAAATAAAGTGTTTATCTCGTCAGTACGCATCCAAATAGGTCTTATGGTTGGACACTACCTGGAAAAAGTGTTTTTCTCGTCTGTACGCATCCAAGTATGTCGCATGCGTCTTGCGCTATTTGAAAATAAAGTGTTTATCTCGTCAGTACGCATCCAAGTACCCCCTGTCGCATGCGTCTTGCGCTATTTGAAAATAAAGTGTTTATCTCGTCAGTACGCATCCAAATAGGTCTTATGGTCGAACGCTTTCTTGAAAAAGTGTTTTTTCGTCTGTACGCATCCAAGTATGTCGCATGCGTCTTGCGCTATTGAAAATAAAGTGTTTATCTCGTCAGAGGCATCCAAATAGTTCTTATGGTCGGACGCATTAAAAAAAAAGTTTTCTCTCTGTACGCATCCGGATGTCGCATGCGTCTTGCGCTATTTGAAAATAAAGTGTTTTTCCGTCTGTACGCATCAAGGCCCGAATGCGACTTCTCTTCTGGAAAAAGTGTTTTTCTCATCTGTACGCATCCAAGTATGCCGCATGCGCTAGCGCTATTGAAAAAAGCGATTATCTCGTCAGTACCATCCAACGCAGTTCTTAGGTTGGACACTATTGGAAAAAAGTGTTTTTCTCGTCTGTACGCATCCGTGTCGCATATTGCGCCTTGCGCTTATTTCGAAAATCGAAAGATCGTTTTTCTCGTCTGTACGCATCCAAGTATGTCGCATGCGTCTTGCGCTATTTGAAAATAAAGAAGCTTATCCGTCAGTACGCATCCAAATAAAGGTCTTAGGTCGAACGCTTTCGGGGAAAGGGTTTTTCTCGTCTGTACGCATCCGGTATGTCGCATGTTTGCTTCGCTATTAAATGATAAAGTGTTTACCGTAAAAGTCTTATTCGTCAGTACACATCCAAATAGGTATGGTCGGCGCTATTGAAAAAGTATTTTTCTGTCTCGCATCCAAGTACGCATGCGTCTCCACTTGAAAATAAAGGTTTTCTCGTCGTACGCGCATCCAAGTATGCGATGAGACGGCCTTTGAGGGAAAAGTGTTTTTCTCGTCTGCGCCACCAAGTATGTCGCATGCGTCTTGCGCGTTATTTGAAAATAAAGTGTTTATCTGTTAGTACACATCCAAAGGTCTTAGTTCGACGCATTGGAAAGAAGTGTTTTCCGTCTGTACGTATCCAAGTATGCCACTTTCGCCCTTTTGAAAATAAAGTTGTTTCTCTCGTCAGTACGCATCCAAATAAGGTTCCGGATGCGACTCTGCCATCCGAAAAAGGGTTTTTTTTCTACGCCATCCGCTGTCGCATGGACTTGCGCTATTTGAAAATAAAGTGTTTATCTCGTCAGTACGCATCCAAGTATTTATGTGGTCGGCCCTAACTGGAAAAAAAGGCTTTTTCTCGTCTGTACGCATCCAAGTATGTCAGCGACTTGCGCCATTTGGAAACAAAGGGTGTTTCTCGTCAGTACGCATCCAAGTATGTCGAAAAGCCCGCTTTCTCTGAAAGAAGGTTTTTTCTCGTCTGTACGCATCCAAGTATGTCGCATGCGTCTTGCGCTATTATGGTAATAAAGATTTATCTCGTCAGTACACCCAAAATAGGTCTTATGGTCGGACGCCTACTTGAAAAAGTATTTTTTCGTCTGTACGCATCCAAGTATGTCGCATGCGTCATTCGCTATTTGAAAATGAAGTGTTTATCTCGTCCAATCGCATGCCGAGGAGACATGCTTTCTGGAGAAAATAAGTTTCACCGTACGCGTCCAAGTGTGTCGCATGCGTTCCGCCATTTGAAAATAAAGTGTTTTTCTGATCAGTACACATCCAAATAGGTCCTTAGTTTGGACGCTATCTTGAAGAAAGGGTTTCTCGACTGTCACGCATCCAAGTCGCACGCGTCTTGCGATATTTGAAAATAAAGTGTTTCTCTTCAATGCATCCAAGTAGGTCTAATGCGACTCGGACCTTCGGGAAAAGGGTTTTTCTCGTCTGTAGCATCCAAGTATGTCGCATGAGTTGCGCTAATTTGAAAATAAAGTGTTTATCTCGTCCGCCCATCCATATAGTTTTATGGTCGGAACCTATCCTGAAAAAGTGTTTCGTCTGTACGCATCCAGATGTCGCATGCGACTTGCGCTCTTTGAAAATAAGTTTTTCTCGTCGACGCATCCAAGGGTGTCGAACGGACTTGTGCATCCGGAAAAAGCGTTCTTCCGTCTGTACGCATCCAAAATAGGCCACCCTGGTGCCATCTGAAAGAAAGTGTTTTTCTCATCTGCGCATCAAAGTATGTCGCATGCGTCTTGCGCTATTTGAAAATAAAGAATTTATCTTAAAAGTCAGCACTCAAATAGGTCTTGGTGGGACCCATCTGAAAAAGTGTTTTTCCCGTCTGTACGCATCCAAGTATGTCGCATGCGACATTCGCTATTTGAAAATAAAGTGTTTATCTCGTCAGTACGCCCGCCGCGCGTGGCGCCATTCAAATAGGTCTTATGGTCGAACGCCTTGGGAAGAAAAGTGTTTTTTCTTCTGTAACGCATCCAAAAGTATGTCGCATGCGTCTTGCGCTATTTGAAAATTAGTCTCGCAGTACACATCAATAGTCTTAGGTCGGACTAGAAAAAGCGCTTTCGTCTTCTGTACGCATCCAAGCCTTCCGCATGCGGTCTTGCCCATTGGGAAAAAGAGTGTTTTTCAGTCTGTACGCATCCGAGTTGTCGATGCGCCTTTGGCATTTGAGAATAAAGTGTTTATCTAGTCAGTAAGCATCCAAGTATGTTATGGTCGGACGCCTTCGCAAAATAAAGTGTTTATCTCTGTACGCATCCAAGTAGGTCTTATGCACTTACGCTATTGAAAAAGTGTTTTCTCGTCAATACGTAGATTCAAAAAAAGCGATGTCGCATGCACGCTATTTGGAAAATAAGGTTTTTCTCGTCTGTACGCATCCAAGTATGTCGAATGCGACTTATGCTTCTGGAAAAAGTTTTTTCTGTCTGTACGCATCCGCATGTCGCACGTCTTGCGCTATTTGAAAATGAGGTTTTATCTCGTCAGTCGGCCATCCAAACAGGTCTTATGGTCGGACGCTATCTGGAAAAAAGTTTTTTTCTCGTCTGTTCATCCGGGTATCTGCATGCTTTTTTATTATTTGAAAATAAAGGCAAGGTTTATCTCGTTCAGTACGCATCCAAATAGGTTTTGGTCGGACGCCATTCGGGAAATGCGTTGTTTCTGTCCGTACTCAACCAAGTTTGTCGCATGCGTCTTGCGCCCCATTTGAAAATAAAGTGCTTACCCTCGTTATTTCTCATTCAAATATGTCTTATGGTCAAACCCTCTGAAAAAAATGTTTTTTCTCGTCTGTACGCATCCGTATGTCGCATGTGTCTTGCGCTATTTGAAAATTAAGTGTTTTTTCTCCTCGTCTGTACGCATCCGAATAGGTCTTTCGGTCGGCGACGATATCTGAAAAAAAAGTGTTTTTCCCGTCTGTACGCATCCAAGTATGTCGTACGCGACTTGCGCTATTTGAAAATAAGGGTTTATCTCGAGTACGCATCCAAATAGTTCTTATGTTCGCACCATTTGGAAAAGTGCTTCCTCCGTTACGCATCCGAGTATGTCGCCGCGACTTGCGCTATTTGAAAATAAAGTGTTTATCTCGTCGGACGCATCCGGGTCCATGTCGTGCGCTCCATTTTGAAAATAAAGCGTTTATCTCGTCAGTACGCATCCAAATAGTTTTATGGTCGGACGCTATCTGGAAAAAGGGTTTTCCTCATCTGTACGCATCCGAGCAGGTGTCGCATGCGTCTTGCGCTATTTGAAAAATAAAGTGTTT
>JAPIVC010000750.1:0-28305 GCA_030586385.1 Camponotus fellah | reverse complement strand
TTAATAAAGATTTTTTAACTGGTTCTTTATTTTATAACTTTCGATATATATTATTTACTAGCCATCTTCTGTAAAAAAAAGTAAGTAAACATTTTTAGCACCTCTAGGCCACTGCCTTTTTTTAACTTGAGCATCATTAGTTTCGATCCAAATATTAGATGTTCCTTCTCTGCACATACTTGTATAATTACCTTCATCGATACTTGAGCCATGATCAAATATAGCATTCATCACTTTATACAACTGTCCATCTATTAATACTTTAGTTGTTGGAATAGCACTCAAATTAAAGTTGTGTGTTGCTTTTATTAATTTATTATCCTGTGATAAAAATATTAAACGAATCACAACTATCTCTTTTGTCAATATTATTTCATTTTTTAATATTATATTATTTTCAGTACAATATTCACACGATTCATTATGCGATTGACACCAATGTGAAAACGTAATATTTAACAAATCATTAAGATTATAACTTTTCTTTTCAAGTTATTAATAGGAATAGAAATAATAATATTATTATATTATCAACAATAGTTTTTGTAGTATCACAAGTTTTACACCGTCTAATAGAAGTTATTTGATGCCTCACCAAACTTTTTATACAATCAAATTTTTCGCAAAGAGCCATAAAAAAATCAGATGCATTTCGTTTTACGGGACTTGAAAAATATTCTCCTAAACATTGTCGTATTGCGTATGTATTTAGATTACATATTCCATTTTCATATCGATGCATTAACACACGTAAAACATCTGATTTATCACAATTGGACAATTGCTGCCTAATGGCATTTAAATTCAATAAACACTGTAATACTGCATTTGCATAGCATGAAACCTTATCTGTATTTTGGAAACCATGCATGACCCAAGCAGTACTTTGTCGAACATTTTGATCTAAATTTTACGGTGTTTTTCGACCAAAACTTTTCATATTTTTTAATAACTTTTTTTCCAACATCGTGATTTTTTATTGCAAGTACAGATTTTTTACTTTTCTGATAATATCGTTTGTTATAAAGCCATTTGCGATCAGGATCTAATCTTGTTTGCTTATCTCGCTCACGCTGAGAGTTTTTAGAATAACGTATACGTTTTTGTGTACGTTGTTTTACAATATTCTGTTTATACAGATCCCATTTCTTAGCGCGTTTATTTTCTATATCCTGATTATATCGATACCGTTCCTTAGCGCGATTATATTCTATATCCTGTTTATATCGATTTCTTTTCTTAGCACGTCTATCTTCTAAATTTCTTTGATATCTATATCGTTGTTTAGCGCGATTGTTTTCTAAATCTTGTTCACATCGATGTCGTTTTTTAGCTCCATTATTTTCTAAACCTTTTGTACAATGTATCTGCTTGTTAATAAGTAAACTTTCTAAGTCTTGCACATCTTGTTCTTTTTTATTAATAACTTCTAATTGGACAGTATCTTCACATCGAGAACGTTTCTTAGTACATTTACTTTCAGAATTTTTGTTTGTATAAGTTTGTTCGTAAATTTTGATTTTATTTGTTTTATTGTTACTGCATAAATCATTACTATTATAATCAATAATTTTATAACTGGTATGATTTTTCATATAATGCTTATTTTGAAAATATTTATCAGTTTCTTCAATATCATTTGTTTTTTCAATATGATTTGTTTGTATAAATTCTTCAATATTATTTGTTTCTTCAATATTATTTGATGTTTTTGTAAATTCTTCAATATTATTTATTTCTTTAGTATTATTTGTTTCTTTAATATTATTTGTTGTTTTTATAAGTCCTTTAATATTATTTATTTTTTCAATACTTGATATTTTTGTAAATTCTTCAATATTATTTGTTTTTTCAATATCATTTGTTTCTTTAATATTATTTGTTTTTATAAATTCTTTAATATTATTTGTTTCTTCAATATTATTTGTTATTTGTATAAATTCTTTTTGAGTATTTTTGTCTGTTAATATTAATAATTGATTATTACTTAATTTTTTCTTAGATCGACTATTATAAACTTTTCCAAACGATTCAATTTTTGTTGCTTTGTTTCATGTTGACGTATCTTACTTACACGAATTGCTTCAGCTTCTCTCGCTTTAATCACTGTTAATGGAAGTATTTTTTGAGGAGCACCATATCGTGAATCTTGTGGAAAATGCTCGATTACATTAGATTCAAAAATTTTCATCAAATGCGAACGCATTAAACTATGATCATATTTCACTTTTTCGGGTTTGATATTGAATAATAATGAAATTGCAAAAGCTATTGCAAAAACACCGCAATCGTTACCATTTGGTTGACGTTGTACAGTTGGAAACTTGACAGGGTATTTTTTAAAATCATATGTTGGGAATAATCTTTTCAAGAATTGTTCGTGATGCTTATGTAGATTCTTAGAATTTAATGAATCATAAATAAATATATTCTTTTTGTTATAATAACTGCACACCCAATGTCCATCATATGGACCTGATGAACTATGTAATATTTGTATATGTTTTTTATCTACTGGCATAGGTTGAATTCTATCAAGACATTGCACTCGCCAGGTTTCGATAGGTCTATAGTCTGAACAATTTTGTAAAAGATAACCAAAATGATCCATATGTATATCAGTTAACCAATCACCTTCAATAATTATATCTTTTTCTCTAGAAGGTAGAATATGCTTCTTTGTGTTTACAAACATTCTATATATGTATAATGTAGATAAACAATTATTTTATAGGCGTAATCCTTTTATTATAAGTATGCAACAGTCGTGCAGTTGCTCTATATATATTTTACAAACGCACAGCAGCTCTGTATCGGCGCATAGCAGCCGGTTTTTACAGGCGTACAACAGCTCTGTATCGGCGCACAGCAGCCGTTTTTTACAGGCGCACAGCAGCTCGTACTGGCGCACAGCAGCCGGATTTTACAGGCGCACAGCAACTCTGTATCGGCGCACAGCAGCCGTTTTTACAGGCGCACAGCAGCCGTTTTTTACAAGCGCACAGCAGCTCTGTATCGGCGCACAGCAGCCGGTTTTTACAGGCGCACAGCAGCTCTGTATCGGCGCACAGCAGCCGTATTTTACAGGCGCACAGCAGCCGTTTTTTACAGGCGCACAGCAGCTCTGTATCGGCGCACAGCAGCCGTATTTTACAGGCGCACAGCAGCCGTTTTACAGGCGCACAGCAGCGCGGCGCACAGAGCCGTTCAGGGGCTCTGTATAGGCGCACAGCAGCCTTTGTGATTAAAAAAAATTAACTTACCTGTATCCGCTTGAAAAGCCCCTAATTCTTGATGCCGTCAAATCTGGAGCTAATACATATATAACTTAACGATGTAAAAAGATTTATTTATTAAGATATATTTTTTATTATGTCAAAAGAAAATTTCAATTTCAACGATATGTTTTAAATAGGATGTTTTATTTTAATCTTATCAGGCAAATATTCTCAAAAATATGAAAGATACGGAAAAATGATACAGATGAAAGTTTTATGACTTCGAGAAGGACATACGATGGTGCTATTTGTTTGACCTTGAACCTTAGTCGTTTAAAGAGTACATAAAGGTCACCAATTTCTTAAATGAATAACCTCATTTTTTATTGCATTTTCTTGTAGCTTACCTCGAAAGCTTTTCAAAACACTATAAAGTATATAAAGTATTTTTTCATTAAGTATTTTTCGAGTTATAAGGCTTAAAATATATCATCGGCATTTTAACATTACTCAAGGTGTAACGCATGGAGGTTGCACGATCAAATTTACATTTTTATTGTATTTGTGTACACATACATATACACATAAACACATCAAAAGTGTAAATTCGACCATGCAACCTACACGTGATATACTTTGAGTAATGTTAATATCAACGGTACTGTAACTTTCAAGCCTTATGTTTGAAACATTTTTCCGTATTTTCTATATTTTTTGAGATATTTACCTGATAAGATTAAAATAAAATACCCTGTAAATCATTTTTTAAATATACGGAGTGCATCTGATTGATAAAGTTCACCAAATTTTTCACGAATACCAAGACTCATCGAAAAATGTTTCGTACATAAGTCTTGTAAATTCGAGAGGATTAGATTCTAAAATTTTGTAAAGGCAACTTAGTTTTTTTAATGGAACTACTCTAATTTTTTATATCAATCAATTCCTCGTAATATTTTGTGTAATACATTACTTGTGTTACATTATTTTCATGAAATTTATTGCAGGAGATATTTAAAGTGTCCATAAAAATCAATGCAATTGCTCAATCGCTTGCATAAATAAACGATGTTTTTTGAATAATGTTAGGTGACATTGATAATATGTTCTCTGTCTATTTAACTCTTTTAGATTTTTAGGGAGTACTAAAAGATAATGTTTACAAAGAATCATCTATCATAACAATATCTGCAATTTTCACGACACAATATACACAAAAACGTATTATCAATGCTTGTACCACTGTTATATCTGACATTCAGTCAAAAAATACATCGTTCATTTATTGATGCATTGATGTTGATAGATAACATTTTGAACATCTCCTGCAATAAAAAGCTAAGAATTACGAAATATATACATTTTCTAAATCTATTATAAGATACCTCATTATCTATTTAATAGACCGATTATAAATATTCAGTAATATATATTATAATAATTGTAATACCTAAATCAAAATACTAAAATATCTCTACTGAACGTTAAAATATGAAAAAGTAACGAAAATTGCTTAGTTTAAAGGGGAGGAATATAATATTAGAAAAATTTCTTATGATTATTATCGTCTCCGAACTTTCTAAGTTATAAACTATTTGTTTAATAAAACTATATATTTTTAATATTTACATCAAAAGAGAATTTTAAGACAAATTCAACGATATGTATTTATATATCACTATAAAATATATAACGAGATATTTAATAAATTTATTGTTTATTTTAATTATAAGTTATTATATTTCTTATTATCCCCTACTTTTTTCCTTTTATTATTATCGTAAAGTTTATTGCAGTAAATGCTCAAAGTGTTATTATGAAGCAGAAAGTATTATTGTTAAGTCCATAAAAATCAATGTAATTCCTCAATCCGAATTTAACTTTAGATTTTTTTAGGAAGTACTAAAAGAATGTTTATCAAAGAATACATCGTTCATTTATTCAGCAATTAAGGATTTGCGTTGATATTGATAAATAACATTTTGAATATCTCCTGCAATAAATTTCATAATAATAATAAATTTCGAAAATAAGCTGAAAATGTAAACAAACTCAGATATTACATATATTATTTTTAAATCTATTAAAATACATATATGTCGTTATGTATTCAAATAAATGATACATAAATATATCTATTAGTCTTAAAATTCTTTTTTAAAATAATGAAAAAAGCTGATAACCTTGAAATCTCGGAATTGCTGTTTCAAAAGTTGCGTTATTTATTTTATATTAGTCATATAATATTATTTTATATATAGTCATATAATATTAAATTAGTATTTTAAGAATTATCAGAATATATTACGTTGAAGAAAATATATATTTACTATCATTTTTCTATATAATTCTATATGCAATGCACTCTTAGAGTATGTTGCATTGTTAAATCACTATTTATAATGATTTGATTAATGATTATTGTCAAAGTATACAATAATTTAATAAAAAATAGTAATTTTGTTAATCTCGTGGAGAGTAATAATATTATAATAAACTTGTAATATTATAATCCCCATTTAAACTGAACAATTTTCGTTAATATCCCATCTTCGTATTTTGAAGTCCAATGAAAATATTCGGCATTTTGCTTTAGATACTACTATATGTATCATCATTTTTTTCTATTTTTTTCTTCACAAACTATGTTTCCTAAAAAAGACTTAAATTGTATAAATAAAATCAGAATTGTATATAATGTAACATTGATTTTAAGTTATTATATTAACATATTAACATATCATATTAACATATTAAGTTATGGCATTTTGCAAATGTTAAAAATATAATATACATACATATAACATTGATTATTACTCTAAGAGCACATTTCCAAATCATCGAATATAAAATATACAATATACATAATATAAAATATCTTCAGTAAGAAGATAATTGTATACTTTGACAATAATCATTAATCAAATCATTATAAATAGTAATTTAACAAACTGCAACATACTGAGAGAGCATCACATATAGAATTATATAGAAAAGTGACAGTAAATATATATTTTCAGAAATTCAACGTAATATATTCTGATAATTCTTGAAATACTAATTTAATATCATATGACTATATTACGATACCAAAAAATAATTATATAGATATAAAATAATGAATAAATAACGCAACTTCTGAAACAGCAATCAGAAGAATGCATTGATTAAATCCCAGGTAGCAGAGTGACGTCAAATGACATCTTAATAACGTTTTAATGACGTCATTGTACGTCATTAAGACGTCTGAAGACGTCATCTTGCTACCTGGGATATCATCATAAACATATCTGAACAATATAACTAATTATTATGTTTTTTATTATCTTCTATCTTTCCCTTTTTATATCTTCTTATTCTTCTTTTCTTTTCCTTTCCTTCTATCTCGTTCTTTTCTCTTGTTTTTAAATAATTTTAAATAGCTGAAAAATGTAAATAATTTAATAAACAATATGTCATACAATATGTTATACATTTTAACTAAATAATATGTTCCATAAATATTTATTTCATATAATTCTTACTATTTTTCAACAATCTTATTTACAACAAGGTTTTTATATATAAGTTTTCTTGCACTTTTAATGAATATTATTTCAATGTATATAAAGCATTTACCTGATTAGAAATCAGAGGAAAATCACTACACTTGTCATTTTACTACGAATTATTAAAAGTTTTATTACTTGCACTATATAATAATAAATAGGCGGCAAAAGATGATAACTACATCTAAACTAAAAGTATGTAAACTAAAGATGTACTAAACTTTAATGCAATTGTTTAAGGGTATGTTCCATTTAGCGTTTGCAACGCTCATAGTATCATTTCATCCTTGTTTTTAAATAAAGACAAAGTTTGACAATGCTCGCGAGCATTGCGTCAAGTGGAACACATTTTAAATAGGTCTTTAGTTTTGATTTGATGTCATTGGCTGCTGATATTCACTGGTCAGTACTGATTTATACATCATGTACATACATATTATGTGGTGAATATCATCGAAACCATTTCCGCCATTCTTCTCCTGTACGATCCGCGACCAACACGTGTTCTAATAAAAATGGAAAAAAATATAATTACGAAAACATACAAAAAGAAGAGCAATGTTGCTGTAGAAAATGTAAGTACGCTTTTATTAATATAATATTCCCTTAATACTATTTAGAATGCCCTACGCACAACAGGAAAAATATTAAATATTAAATTTATAGAACGAGAGAAAGAGAAAAGAACTCTTCTCTTCTCTTTTTCTTTTTCTATAAATTTAATATTTAATATTTAATATTTTTCTTATTGTGCGCAGGGCTTTATATTCCCAGCAAACTAAGTAATAATAGTAACAATATTAAGGTCTACAGGACCTACGGTGGTGACTCCTATCGGCTGGCTGCGAACTACTGTTTCGCAAAAACTGTATTACAGCCAAAATACAAAGAGAATCTTAATAAAATTGTGATATTCGTAATCAGTAGGATATTTCGCAGATCGCTACAGAGCGACTTTTTGAAAAAAAGATTTAAATCAAATTTCCAAAAATGTGTTGCGGATCGCGAGTTACCGCGGTCAGGTGTAGCTTCGCCTTGAATTCAATATCAATTTATTACAAATTTTTTAGAATCAAAAATACAAAATCTGGCTCTACAGCGACCGGCGTTATTATATAAAGAATATATAAAAAAAGTTTCACGAAGAAATATAACTTCTTTATGAACTAAATATTGTCGAAACGGATATCGCCATCTGCACCTAAGGTATAGCTAACAGAAATCATGTTAGCAGCATCGCGTGAGACAAGATAGAAAAGGATCGCGCTATCCTTATTCTTCTAACATACAGAACATTATTACGATTAAAATACAAAGAGAATCATAATAAAATCGTAATATTCGTAATGCGTAGGATCTTTCGCAAGTCACTACGGAAGATTTTTTGGAAAAAAGGTCAATATAAAATTTCAAATAATGTGCAGAACGTGTATACAGTTAGACGCGGGTCAGTTAGATACGCCAACCTCTGTATTTCTCTCCTTATTAAAGAGGAAGGAGAAGTGGAAGAAAAGTCAAAATATATATATGGCATATATATATATATATATATATATATATAAAAAAAAGGAACATATGTGATACTGTAAATGTCATGTTAAAAATGCATTTAATTATATATTTAATTAATATTATTTTATTTTTTGTAAATTAATTAAAAAATAAATATTAATTTGAATTAAAATTATTTTTGTCATTTTTTTAATTAGAAAGTATTATTGTGCTTAAAAAGTATGCTGAAGTAATGTATTAATTTATAGTTCACAATTAATTTTTAAATTAATTTTTAATATTATTTTTAATAAAATAAAATAATAATACATTCAATAAATAATGAAATAATAAAATAATAATACATTTATTAAATATTTATATAAAATATTAAAATGTATTTTTACATAAAAATATTAAAAATTTTTTTTTATAGAAGCTATTAATTTAAAAAAAAATATTTCTTAGAAAATATATCTTTTCATATATTTATTATCAATTTATTATAAAATACATATAAAAGCATACATAAAATAAATGTTTTATTTATACACATGTACAATATATGTGTAGTATTAAAATGATAGAAATATTTTTAATGTTTTTAAAATATTTTTAAATTTATTCACTAAAAAAGAAATTTTTATATTATAAATAAATTATAAAAATTTTTTTTTAATCTATACTTTAATATCTGTCTACAATGTGTAATAGTAAGAATTGACAGTCATATTATTTTTCTATCCATTGATATGATACACGAAGTCGATATAGTAAGAAAGCAACATATCACCAAGTCTAATAGGCACCCGTCTTGCGTACTGTGTATATTAGTTCACTTTTTTAGCTATTATCCTATTGTTATTATTTATCATCGTACAACATTTTACCGTATATATAATTTTAACTACAATTTGGATATATATATACATGTATGTACATATAAAAATATAAATTTCACAAAAAGTGGGCGCCCGTTAGCCTTGTTACATCACTGGTTTCTGCTACGAAAAGCCAGAAAGCATTTTCAAGCCGTATCTCGATAATCCGATACGATAGAAAAGGAACAAGGTTAGCGCGATTGCGCCATCCTTTTCTATCTTACATGCGTCCGTGCGAGCAATACAATAGTGTACGTACGTATATGTACATACACTTATTCTTTGACAGATGTACCGCCCCAGTCAAACTCCCCGCCTGGCAGTGTCCTCGAATCGGATCACGCGGGAGTATTAACGGCGATCGGCCGAAGCCGAACGCCACTCTGACACGCTTGGCTCTAGAACACCGTGACCGCCGGGGCGCGAAGCCCTCGGGGCACGCGCTCCGCCTAACCGAGTAAGTAAGGAAACGATGAAAGTAGTGGTATTTCACCGGCGATGTTGCCATCTCCCACTTATGCTACACCTCTCATGTCTCCTTACAGTGCCAGACTAGAGTCAAGCTCAACAGGGTCTTCTTTCCCCGCTAATTTTTCCAAGCCCGTTCCCTTGGCAGTGGTTTCGCTAGACAGTAGATAGGGACAGAAAGTCTATTGTTTGTGGTGAGACCCCGAAGGGACTCCCCACGTGCTTCCTCACCTTTTCAGGTACACGCAACAATACCATCCACTTATCTAGGTCCCGTCGTTCGCCCATTTCAGCTAGCTAAAACGACTAGACAACCAGCAGCCAGCCTCGGTGTCGCCATTTTCCTTAATATCATTAACAATGTTTCAATCTGGCGACCGGTCGCGGGAGAAGCTCCCCGACCCCAACACCAAACCCCAGGGACTGAAAGTAATCATTTTGACATCATTCAGTGGGCTCCCTGGGCCCGAGGACTACCAGACCTTCGTCGTGTGCATGGCTAATGCCTCCCTCTTCCGAGGCGTCTCGTGGAGACTTTCAGGGTGTTCCCCACCTCGACGTCGTAGGTTTTGCGTACACGGGCCCCCGCTGGTGTAGGGGATCCGCAGCGCGACTTTGTGGCCCGGAATGATACCGGATGCCTTGGTCATAGGCCCCTATAGGGAAACCTCAGCGCGACTGCAGTAAATTGGCCCGCCTTTGCGCGAGCAATAGCGGACCAGGCAAGACGACAATCGTCTCGCCTGCGTCACGACTATCGCCGGCAAGGCAGGCCAAAGGTGCGCCGGAGGGTGGAATGGCCACCCCAGTAGTTGAGGTTCGTCTCCAGGCGTGACCGGCGCTCCGCCACGGACTACCTATTTGTTCGAATGTCGGTGCTGCGTTTGCTAGCACTAATACCTCTACCTCGCAATAGGACGAGGTCTGAAGTTTCCAAGCTAGAACATGGCCTACCATGCGGGGCGCATGCCAGCGGATATGCAACATTTCGAGCTTTTAAACATTTTCTCTCTGCGTGGACGTGACTTACGGCCTTTGGGGCCGGCTATTGATGAAGCCGTCCCCGTAGAGCAACAATACGTCACTTTCTGCCACTCCATTGCACTTACCGAAATATTCACTGTATAAAAAGGCTTTCTAGGAATAGCTGGAGTACCATTGCACACGCAGATTGTTTCCCTAGTTGTACGGCCGGCTCAACTCGAAAACGGCCCCGCGGTTTCCCGCCGAGCGCGAATTCAAGGAACTCGGTATACGTACGAGGCACTGTTAGCTTCACCAAATGGCTACTAGAGCTCCCTCACCACGTCAAGGTCGTGCCCCACGAGAGAGAGTAGATAGGGACAGTGGGAATCTCGTTAATCCATTCATGCGCGTCACTAATTAGATGACGAGGCATTTGGCTATTTTTTTTTCCAATCATATCCAAGAATATGACATTATGTCGTAAGACAGGTACTTGAGACTCGGCATTGCCGCCACCATCCAGCTTCCTCTTCCTCCGTTCATCCAACTCCCGTCCGGACTTGTGTGACCTTGTTGAAGGTGTGGAAACACGCCAGTCCTCCTATAACAGCTCGGGATGATAAGACCTTCAACTGCCCCTTCCCGAGGATACCTAGGCTGGTCATGCTCTCCGCTAACATCTTGCTCCACACACCTCTCCAAGACAGGGTGATCGATGAGAACACCACATTTCGCACCTTGTATGTGTCCTTTATCGCTTCCTTGATGTCCTTATAGTAGTCAGCTTTCCTTTTGTGCGCTCCATCCAAGTCAATCTAATCATTGACTACCTGGGCATCAATTACTAGTGCCGCCATTCCCAACTTGGCAACAATGTCCGGCTTCCGCAGTCCTATTGCCGTCTTGATCTTCGGCTCCACAAACACTTGATACTCACGTACCTCGAGTGCCCGACATACATAAGATGCAATTGCATCATGCCGCTTAATTCTGCTACCATGTGTTCGGTGGCATTGTTGTAGGACGTGATTCAGGGTTTCCGCCTTTCCGCACCCAGCACGGCATCCTCTTTCCTTGGGCCTTCCTCTGGCAGTTCTTGACCTGGTAGGAAGAGCGTTGATCCTCAGTTTGCAAGACTGCAAATAGTCTCGCCCCGATAGGAACCTTGTGCCCTCTTGTACCCATATATGTTGCTGCGGTACTTTCGCTGACTCCTTCAGGCCTTTGCCATCGACCCTCGCATAAAGTAGCTGGGCCCATCTCATATTCAAGTCGTTTTTAGCAGAAAGAAGGTGCCCCTCGTTCAGCAGTCTATTTTTGCATTTCTTTATTTCCTCATCAAGGAAAGCACTGGAAATGCGATTAGCTGTTTGATCAGCTAATGGTAATCTCTGCAGACGCTGCAAACGTCTGAACGGGGCATTCCATCTAAAATCGCTGATACCAAGTCCACCATCCTTAATGCTCGCATGTATATAGGCGTTAGGCGTATCCGATGGAAGGCCTAACCATTGCCTAACTTTGTAACGTACTAGTCGATCGCATTTACGGAGCACGCTCGTGTTAACATTACCAAGCTCAAGCAGGTGGTATACACCTGGCAGTACCATAGTGCGTAATCCAAATAGACGCTGTTGCGGTTTAAGTGGAGCCTTGGTCAGCTTCTCCAACTTATCTCGAAGCTCAAGAATAATATCCAGCTTGATTCGTCCTTCCGGGCTAAATGGAATACCAAGATATGTCCATTCGTCAGTTCTTTTTAGCGCCGGAAGCATTCTATCATTACAGAGAAATACCGTGTCACGATCCACAACAGTCTTTTTCTCATGTGGTACGTTCCTTAGCGAGACTGTCATGCATTTGGATACATTAACCAAAAGTCCGCATTTGCCGAGAAAGTCAATGGATATATTCAACAATCTCTGCAAGCCAGGCGGTGTAGAAGCAAATAGCAGCATATCATCCGCAAAAGCAGCTGCATTAATCGTAAGATCTCCAATTCTAGCTCCAATGTCATTCGGGAGCATCCTGAGCATCCTGTCAATCACCATATTAAATATTATGGGTGACATAGGATCTCCTTGTTTAACACCGCATTTAGGCTTTATTTTCTTGGAAGTCCAGCCATCACAACACAATGTTGTTGTACTTCTTTGATAGATATCCATAATATATGATGTCATTGGTCCTGGCAGACCCATGATCTCCAATGTTTCTGCGACATTCTCATGCGAGACGGAGTCGAACGCTTTAGCAATATCGAGTGACGCCATAAAAAGCGGCTTGTGGTTACGATGGTGAAATCTGAGCACCAGATCCAGCAGAAAAACATTATCTGAGCAACCGTCTGTCGGCCTAAAGGCCCTCTGCCTCTGATCGAGGTGGATAAGTTTTGCCATCCTGGTAGCAAGCACCTTATGTAAGGTTCTCAACAGCACAGAGGAGACTGTGATCGGTCTGAAATCTGCAGGCTGATGAGCATTAGACTTCTTAGGAATCAGTGTCGTAATAGATTCCAAAAGGTGCGTTGGTGCCCTGCCACACCATAATATCACATTAAGAATGCATATTAGCACCTCTATAGGCACAGCTCTCAACGATCTCGCAGAGAGACCATCCGGCCCAGCAGACGTCGTATTTGCCGGAAAAGATCGCTCAATCTCCAATGCTGTGATCGGCGCCCACAAACCACTCAAAATAGGAGCCGAAGCTTCCTTTCCTGGAGACGTTTGATTTTGTGCCGTCATAATCGTTTCCCAGAATGGAACCATGACGTCTTCACTAGGGGTTTGTAACGACACCTGTAACGTTATCGAGCAACATGCGCAAGCACTTGCTTCGATTCTTACGCCAGAGATCCTGAGTCCGTGCATACTCAGCTCTGCGTTGTTGTCGCCTAGATTGAGCGACGATATCATACGTCCTGGCCTTCCTTCTGCGAAGCTTCAATGGAAAGACACTTCGTAAATATAGAGAGAGACTTTCCAATACATCCTCTTGTGATTTTGTAGAAAGGGAATCACAGATGCTGCCCAAACGAGCAATCGAAAAGCCTTCGCCCGCGGGCGGTGGCAAAGATGCCAGAAAGTTGACTATGGCTGTTTTGTAGTCATTATTGTCTCCTACGCAAGGAGCAGCGCTCGCCCCGTCATCCACCACAGCGGGGGCACTTACCAGCATATTTCTTACAATTTCCTGGTATGCAGGATTTTTGCGTTTGGACTTAATACTATCCAGCGTTCTCTCTGGAAAGTCCTTAGATAATGCCTGGTTCATAAACCTGGTTCCTTGTCCAACGAGCTCCACTTCTCGTCTCGCCAATAGCAGAGTCTCCTCTTCGAACCATCTTGCCTTAACAGCAGCCGTGTTCTGCTGTGTATCAAACCAGTCTGGGTGGCCGCGCCGGTGATGCACGCCTCTACCCGTCTTGGTATCAAAAACTCGGTCGCAGCCACAGATGTATGGTGGCCCATCCGCCGAAACAGCAGCCGCATTCTGCCTGCCCTGAGTTGGACCCCTAGAGCCAGAGGGCCCGGGGTTATTAGTCATCCGAGGCTTATTTCTATTAACAGGGCCAACTTTGTTGGATCAGAGGGGCTTGCAACCCCAAAGACCCTGTTCGCTGTGAAGCCATTTAGCCGTCGGTTTGTCACCGACGTTACCAGGAGTACCACGAGGAGGTGGGCCCACAACTTGGACGTGAGAGGCTGATGGACCTAACAGGAGGACTGAAACACATTACGACACGACTATGCTCTCTCCAAAGTCCACTCGCGGCGTGTTGCTCTGAGGGCCCCCCAAGAGAGTCATAGTTACTCCCAAATTTGGGAGCGAACGGAGATCCTATGTCACCCATAATATTTAATATGGTAATTGACAGGATGCTCAGGAGGCTCCCGAATGACATTGGAGCTAGAATTGGAGATCTTACGATTAATGCAGCTGCTTTTGCGGATGATATGCTGCTATTTGCTTCTACACCGCCTGGCTTGCAGAGATTGTTGAATATATCCATTGACTTTCTCGGCAAATGCGGACTTTTGGTTAATGTATCCAAATGCATGACAGTCTCGCTAAGGAACGTACCACATGAGAAAAAAGACTGTTGTGGATCGTGACACGGTATTTCTCTGTAATGATAGAATGCTTCCGGCTCTAAAAAGAACGAATGGACATATCTTGGTATTCCATTTACCCCGGAAGGACGAATCAAGCTGGATATTATTCTTGAGCTTCGAGATAAGTTGGAGAGGCTGACCAAGGCTCCACTTAAACCGCAACAGCGTCTATTTGGATTACGCACTATGGTACTGCCAGGTGTATACCACCTGCTTGAGCTTGGTAATGTTAACACGAGCGTGCTCCGTAAATGCGATCGACTAGTACGTTACAAAGTTAGGCAATGGTTAGGCCTTCCATCTGATACGCCTAACGCCTATATACATGCGAGCATTAAGGATGGTGGACTTGGTATCGATTTTAGATGGAATGCCCCGTTCAGACGTTTGCAGCGTCTGCAGAGATTACCATTAGCTGATCAAACAGCTAATCGCATTTCCAGTGCTTTCCTTGATGAGGAAATAAAGAAATGCAAAAATAGACTGCTGAACGAGGGGCACCTTCTTTCTGCTAAAAACGACTTGAATATGAGATGGGCCCAGCTACTTTATGCGAGTGTCGATGGCAAAGGCCTGAAGGAGTCAGCGAAAGTACCGCAGCAACATATATGGGTACAAGAGGGCACAAGGTTCCTATCGGGGCGAGACTATTTGCAGTCTTGCAAACTGAGGATCAACGCTCTTCCTACCAGGTCAAGAACTGCCAGAGGAAAGAGGATGCCGTGCTGGGTGCGGAAAGGCGGAAACCCTGAATCACGTCCTACAACAATGCCACCGAACACATGATAGCAGAATTAAGCGGCATGATGCAATTGCATCTTATGTATGTCGGACAATCGAGGTACGTGAGTATGAAGTGTTTGTGGAGCCGAAGATCAAGACGGCAATAGGACTGCGGAAGCCGGACATTGTTGCCAAGTTGGGAATGGCGGCACTAATAATCGATGCCTAGGTAGTCAATGATCAGATTGACCTGGATGGAGCGCACAAAAGGAAAGCTGACTACTATAAGGACATCAAGAAAGCGATAAAGGACACATACAAGGTGCGAGATGTGGTGTTCTCATCGATCACCCTGTCTTGGATAGGTGTGTGGAGCAAGATGTCAGCGGAGAGCATGACCAGCCTAGGTATCCTCGGGAAGGGGCAGTTGAAGGTCTTATCATCCCGAGCTGTTATAGGAGGACTGGCGTGTTTCCACACCTTCAACAAGGTCACACAAGTCCGGACGGGAGTTGGATGAACGGAGGAAGAGGAAGCTGGATGGTGGCGGCAATGCTGAGTCCCAAGTACCTGTCTTACGACATAATGTCATATTCTTGGATATGATTGGAAAAAAAAAAAAAAATAGCCAAATGCCTCGTCATCTAATTAGTGACGCGCATGAATGGATTAACGAGATTCCCAATGTCCCTATCTACTGTCTAGCGAAACCACTACCAAGGGAACGGGCTTGGAAAAATTAGCGGGGAAAGAAGACCCTGTTGAGCTTGACTCTAGTCTGACACTGTAAGGAGACATGAGAGGTGTAGCATAAGTGGGAGATGGCAACATCGCCGGTGAAATACCACTACTTTCATCGTTTCCTTACTTACTCGGTTAGGCGGAGCGCGTGCCCCGAGGGCTTCGCGCCTCGGCGGTCACGGTGTTCTAGAGCCAAGCGTGTCAGTTCGGCTTCGGCCGATCGCCGTTAATACTCCCGCGTGATCCGATTCGAGGACACTGCCAGGCGGGGAGTTTGACTGGGGCGGTACATCTGTCAAAGAATAACGCAGGTGTCCTGAGGAGCCCTGCGAGGACAGAAACCTCGCGTAGAGCAAAAGGGCGAAAGCTGGCTTGATCTCGATGTTCAGTACGCATAGAGACTGCGAAAGCACGGCCTATCGATCCTTTTGGCTTGAAGAGTTTTCAGCAAGAGGTGTCAGAAAAGTTACCACAGGGATAACTGGTTTGTGGCGGCCAAGCGTTCATAGCGACGTCGCTTTTTGATCCTTCGATGTCGGCTCTTACTATCATTGCGAAGCAGAATTCGCCAAGCGTCGGATTGTTCACCCACCAACAGGGAACGGTGAGCTGGGTTTAGACCGTCGTGAGACAGGTTAATTTTACCCTACTGATGACTAGTCATTGCGATAGTAATCCTGCTCAGTACGAGAGGAACCGCAGGTTCGGACATTTGGGTTCACGCACTCGGTCGAGCGGCCGGTGGTGCGAAGCTACCATCCGTGGGATTATGCCTGAACGCCTCTAAGGCCGTATCCTCTCTAGTCGAAGGTGGCAATGATATCTCTAGGAGTCTCGTGAGTCGAAAGGCTCAAAACAATGTGACACTACTAGGCGGCCGGCCCACGGACCGGTCGTCGCACGAGCCCGGTTTGCCGTACGACGCCATCACCCGTCGTCGGGATTCACCGCTACGACGGCACGGCGTCTAACGGTCGATCATGGGTTTCGCAAGTTCGATGTCGAGACTGGAATCGTCTGTAGACGACTTAGGTACCTGGCGGGAGTGTTGGGCTCCCGTAGAGCAGTTACCACGCTGCGATCTGTTGAGACGCCCCGGCGGGATTCGTCTTGTCGGTTAGACGACACCCCACCCGCGCCGCACGACGGCGAAAGCCAGACGCCGCGAGGGAACGCATTGTCTCGCTCGTCGGCGAAAGCAACACGCCGCGAGGGGAACTTGTAATTTTCTCGCTCGTCGACGAAAGCAACACGCAGCGAGGGGAACTTGTAATTTTCTCGCTCGTCGGCGAAAGCAACACGCCGCGAGGGGACTTGTAATTTTCTCGCTCGTCGGCGAAAGCAACACGCCGAGAAGGTACTTTGCGCGTGGCGAGCCGTCCGGCGTCCGTAGGTGCCGCCCGAAAACACCTCTCGTAGGTGCCGCCCGCATACGCGTCGTAGGTACCGCCGAGAATGGACTTTGCGCGTGGCGAGCCGTCCGGCGTCCGTAAGGTGCCGCCCGCATACGCGCCGTACGGTACCGCCGAGAGAGGACTATGCGCGTGGCGAGCCGTCCGGCGTCCGTAGGTGCCGCCCGAAACACCCTCGTAAGTGCCGCCGGCATACGCGTCGTAGGTACCGCCGAGAAGGGACTTTGCGCATGGCGAGCCGTCCGGCGTCCGGGTGTGGCCCCCCGGAAACCCTCTCGTAGGTGCCGCCCGCATACGCGTCGTAGGTACCGCCGAGAAGGGACTTTGCGCGTGGCGAGCCGTCCGGCGTCCGTAGGTGCCGCCCGCATACGCGTCGTAGGTACCGCCGAGAAGGGACTTTGCGCGTGGCGATCCGTCCGGCGTCCGAGGTGTCCCGAAACACCTCGTAGGTGCCGCCCGCATCGCGTCGTAGGTACCGCCGAGAAGGGGACTGCGCGTTGCGAGCCGTCCGGCGTCCGTAGGTGCCGCCCGAAATATCTCTCGTAGGTACCGCCCGCGCCTTATTTCGTAGGTGTCGCCCGTAATTTGAAATAAATTTTTAATACATGTAATCGTGAGTAGATCATAACGTTAATCTTTATTTAACGTTTCTTTCGTTTTTTCCGTTTTTCTGTGTCCCGGCCGCTCGCGTCTATCGACGTTCGCACCCATATGCCGCCGTGCGTCGCCGACCGCCTGGGTCGTCGGTTGGGTATTATAAGAGGTACGTCGCGCTCGGCGCGTCGAAACGAGTCGGTCGCGGACGGACGTGGGCCGGAGCGCGTTCTGCGCGTCTCTGACGCTTCGTTCCTTCGCGTATCCGGCTTGAACACATTTTTACAGGCACAGCATTGCCACGAGTCGGTGTGGCAAGACCGAATGGCTTTGTGTGGCGCGCACGCATCTAGTGTTTGGCCGCGCGATTCGCTCTCGTCTTGGACGGAAAGTAGCTGAATCGTCGCGCTTACCGAACGCTTACTCCACGAATACGAGTGGCGGAGGAGTTGATAAACCTCTCTTCCCGCTCGCCTTGTACGCCGTAGCGAAAGAAAACTACGCGTGCCGTAAAAACGCATGCGATAGACCAAAAAATTTATCCTCGATGTCTAAGCAATCGGCATCGTCGATCTAGCGTCAGGGTAAACCTGGCGCGGTCTTCGCGATCGTGCCGTTTATATTTATATGGGAGAATAAGAATCAAATGATCTTTTAAAGGAGAGCATTTTATATAAAATGCACTATTGCGATTTGTATATTGTAAAATAAAGTTTTGTGGAGACCGAATGAAATGATATTTTGAAAACGCTTGGCTATTTCGTCAAGATGATTTTCGATAAAATATATAATACAGGTTTCGCCGACCGTCCAACAAAGGCCGGCGGGACGAAAAAGAGGCTTAACAGCGCGCGACGAGTCCTCGCCTCCGGAGGCGTGGGCTCGCTCTGGCGAGTTACCGCTCCCCCGAGAGCGCGTAACCGAACACGAAGCTCCCTGGTTGATCCTGCCAGTAGTCATATGCTTGTCTCAAAGATTAAACCATGCGTGTCTCAGTGCATGCCGAATTAAGGGTGAAACCGCGAATGGCTCATTAAATCAGTTATGGTTCATTAGATTGTACCCACATTTTCTTGGATAACTGTGGTAATTCTAGAGCTAATACATGCAAAACAGAATTCCGACCAGTGATGGAAGGGACCTTTTTATTAGATCCAAACCAATCGGTGGCGGGCGGCTCGCCGTTCGTCCACCGTTTATTTTGGTGACTCTGAATAACTTTGCGCTGATCGCACGGTCTTAGCACCGGCGACGCATCTTTCAAATGTCTGCCTTATCAACTGTCGATGGTGGTTCTGCGCCTACCATGGTTGTAACGGGTAACGGGGAATCAGGGTTCGATTCCGGAGAGGGAGCCTGGAGAAACGGCTACCACATCCAAGGAAGCAGCAGGCGCGCAAATTACCCACTCCCGGCACGGGGGTAGTGACGAAAATAACGATACGGACTCATCCGAGGCCCCGTAATCGGAATGAGTACACTTTAAATCCTTTAACGAGGATCCATTGGAGGGCAAGTCTGGTGCCAGCAGCCGCGGTAATTCCCCCAGCCCCAATAGCGTATATTAAAAAGTTGTTGCGGTTAAAAAGCTCGTAGTTGAATCTGTGTCGCACACCGTCGGTTCACCGCTCGCGGTGTTTAACTGGCGTGATGTGGGACGTCCTACCGGTGGGCTTAACTTCCCGCGAGGGGGGGCCCAACTAATTCCCGTCGCGGTGCTCTTTACTGAGTGTCGAGTCGGACCGGTACGTTTACTTTGAACAAATTAGAGTACTTAAAGCAGGCTACCTTCGCCTGAATACTGCGTGCATGGAATAATGGAATAGGACCTCGGTTCTATTTTGTTGGTTTTCGAACCCCGAGGTAATGATTAATAGGGACAGATGGGGGCATTCGTATTGCGACGTTAGAGGTGAAATTCTTGAGTCGCAAGACGGACAGAAGCGAAAGCATTTGCCAAAAAATGTTTTCATTAATCAAGAACGAAAGTTAGAGGTTCAAGGCGATCAGATACCGCCCTAGTTCTAACCATAAACGATGCCAGCTAGCGATCCGCCGAAGGTCCTCCGATAACCGGCGGGGCAGCTTCCGGGAAACCAAAGCTTTTGGGGTTCCGGGGAAGTATGGTTGCAAAGCTGAAACTTAAAGGAATTGACGGAAGGGCACCACCAGGAGTGGAGCCTGCGGCTTAATTTGACTCAACACGGGAAACCTCATCAGGCCCAGACACCGGAAGGATTGACAGATTGATAGCTCTTTCTTGATTCGGTGGGTGGTGGTGCATGGCCGTTCTTAGTTGGTGGAGCGATTTGTCTGGTTAATTCCGATAACGAACGAGACTCTAGCCTGCTAAATAGGCGTACCTTTATGGTATCGCGAAGGCCCCCGGCTTTGGGTGGCGGGTTTTTACTACCAACGTACAAACAAATCTTCTTAGGGGACAGGCGGCTTCTAGCCGCAAACGAGATTGGGAATAATAGGTCTGTGATGCCCTTAGATGTTCTGGGCCGCACGCGCGCTACACTGAAGGAATCAGCGTGTGTTCCCTGGCCGAAAGGCCCGGATAACCCGCTGAACCTCCTTCGTGCTAGGGATTGGGGCTTGCAATTGTTCCCCCATGAACGAGGAACTCCCAATAAGCGCGAGTCATAAGCTCGCGTTGATTACGTCCCTGCCCTTTGTACACACCGCCCGTCGCTACTACCGATTGAATGATTTAGTGAGGTTTCGCTGGTGCGCGGCAATGTCTCGGCATTGCCGATGTTGCCGGGAAGATGACCAAACTTGATCATTTAGAGGAAGTAAAAGTCGTAACAAGGTTTCCGTCGGTGAACCTTAGGAAGGATCATTAACGTTCCGGAGGTACTGCTCTGCGTCGAGAATGTCTTTCGAGATGCGCGCAGTCGGCGACTGAATGGACGAGAGAAAGAAAAACATGTCTAACACACAGAGACCGAAAGAGAGGAATTGACGGATATAATAAAAAATCGCGTCGACGCGCACGACACGACGTCCGGACGCGCCACGGCGCGGCCCGCGCCTCTGTGACAAGCAGCAGCAGCGCGCGCGCCGTGGTGGCGCGGTGTCCGACCGGTCGTCGCTGAAGTCGCTCGCGTGGGAGACGAGCGTTTAATAATATCCGAGACGCCCGTTCTCTCGTTGAACGTTGAAATTCTCATTCTTCGAACGAAGAAAAAATATTATATGCGATTACGGGGTGCCGAGACGCTTGACGCGATCACGCATCTCGCTGCGAGCGGGAGCGTCGATTCGGCGTTAGCGCGAGCGAAACCGGTGGTAACCTACGCCTACGCGCTCACTCTCAACACGTGCTACTACGTGCGTGTCAGCACTCGTCGTCGTCGCTGCTCGCCCTCCCCGCTAATAAGCCGGGGCAGTGGCAGCGCGCGACGCCCGGCGACCGAATGTGCGTGAGATGTGTGGCTGGCGGGCGAGAGGACGTGGGGCCCCCATACGTGGGCGCGCGTCCGATGGTTTATTCAAAGAATTTTCCGCCCCGGCTCTTCGTCCGTCGAACGGCGGGCGAAGTGACGCCCGATCGCAAACCAACTTTGTGCCGCAGCCCGATCCCTTTACCGGGATTGTGGCGACGGTCCGCGCGTGCTCGGACGCGCGGCCAGGCTGATCGAAGGGCCACGATTTTCTCACCCTCGGAGTGTAGACCACGGGACTGTTGAAGCGTTCGACGAACGCGACGAATGAAAAACGATTACCCTGAACAGTGGATCACTTGGCTCGTGGGTCGATGAAGAACGCAGCTAATTGTGCGTCAACTTGTGAACTGCAGGACACATGAACATCGACATTTCGAACGCACCATTGCGGTCCACGGATACAATTCCCGGACCACGCGTGGCTGAGGGTCGTTTTAACAAACCTAAACTGCTTGTGCCCTACGCGAAATTGCGTAAACGGCGTACGAGCGATCGTTGGACGTTCACCCGAGAGAGAGAGAGACGGCCCTCCCGCCGTCCCAGTCCTTGGTATTGGAGACGGGGACAGCCTCCTTGATAGGCGTCGTTCGAAATGACACCGAAGGTGTGTGCAGCGAAAAGAGAGGAGTTATAAAGAGGGGGGGAAAGAAGCGAAGGTGTTACGCACGAAAAGGCGTTTATTGAAAAAAAAGGATAGCGAAGAAGCGCCGTGAGCGGCGCCCGGGGGATGGTCGAAAATATGTGAGAGGGTTGTTCGTCGGAGATATAAAAACGACGACACGAGAGGAATATGCGAAATACTATTACGAGAGGAACGACGATGACGACGCACGACACCGAATCGTCGCTCTCTACGAGGTGATCTCGTAGTTGGCGAAACAAAATGCAAGAAGAAAGCGGCGTAGGGGCATTCTGCGTCCGTCTTTAGCGTCGTTGTTTCTTTCCCGGATCGCGTCGTCGATCCGCGACTCTCCTCTCACTTCCTCCGGTGCGCCAGCGCGACGCGCGATACCGCGCCTTTTACACACGCGTCGAGGCTTCGCCTCCTGCCCTCTCGCGGCGCGAGATACCTTTACGGTAAAAGTATATGGAGAAAGAACCGGCGCCGCGCACAGTCGTGTCGTCCGGCGGTACGCGGAGGGAGAGAAATTGTCGGAGAAATCCACCCCTAAAGCGGATGAATCGCGAGCCGACCACGTGTCCGAGGTCCACGAAATTTTCGAACGAAGATTGTGACCGGCACGCGTCGTCGTGTACTCGTCGAATCGATTTACCCGCCCCGTTATATATACACACGCCGCGCGCGCGTGTTTATATAATCGTGGAAATTAAGAGGGACGGAAAAACGATATTATAAAATAACTCTCCTCTCCGCGTCCCCGCGAGTGAAACCCAAGACACTAGATTGTGCCGCGCAATATATCGGTGGTGTGTGCGGTTAGCGCTAATAAAATGTGGTACAATTATAATAATAATTGAAAAACACTGCTGCTATTAGTAGCATAACCGTCCGCTCCCCTTTTAATCTCTATATAATCTCTTTGTAGAGTTTCCTACAAAAACCCCTGACGACCTCAGAGCAGGCGAGATTACCCGCTGAATTTTAAGCATATTATTAAGCGGAGGAAAAGAAAGTAACTAGAATTTCCTCAGCGGCGGCGAACAGGAAAGAGCCCAGCACCGAATCCCGCGGTTCCGGCCGCAGGGAAATGTGGTGTTTGGGAGGATCCGCTTATCCCGGGGAGGCGTCGCGTCGCGTCCAAGTCCATCTTGAATGGGGCCACTTACCCGTAGAGGATGCCAGGCCTGTAGCGATCGGTGCGCGTCTCGGGAGGATCTCTTCCCCTTAGAGTCGGGAGAGTGCAGCTTAAGTGGGTGGTAAACTCCCATCTAAGGCTAAATACGACCACGAGACCGATAGCGAACAAGTACCGTGAGGGAAAGTTGAAAGAACTTTGAAGAGAGAGTTCAAGAGTAGTGAAAACCCGTTCAGGGGTAAACCTAAGAAACCCAAAAGATCGAACGGGGAAATTCATCGTCAGCGGCGCTGGCTTCGTCGGTGGGCGATGTCCCGCGGAGTCCTCGCGGCTCGCGCGGGCACGCTACTGCGCCGATGTCCGGTTGTCGTCGTCGTGCCCTCCCCAAGTAGAACGTCGCGACCCGCTGGGTGTCGGTCTACGGCCCGGGTGGGACCGTCGCGTCGCCGGTAAAACGGCACGCGAAACCCCTCGGTCGCCCGGGCCGGCTGCTCGGCGGTACGCGCAAGGTATCAGGCCGCACTTCTTAACACGGTGCGTCGAGGCCGGCAAGTGCGCGCCACGGTACTCGGAGGTTACGGACTTGCGCCGTCCCCGGTCCTGGCCCGCTGTTGGTTAAAGTACGGATCACCTTCGACAGGCCTGCGAACGTCTCTCTCACAGGAGACGGATACCGGTCGGCGACGCTACTGCTTTGGGTACCTTAGAACCCGTCTTGAAACACGGACCAAGGAGCTAACATGTACGCGAGTCATTGGGACTTGTCGCGAGACCTAAAGGCGTAATAAAAGGGGAAAGGGGCCCCCCTGGCCGTCGACCAAGGGGGGGGATGGGCCGCGTCGCGATGCGGCCCCGCACTCCCGGGACGTCCGTTCTCAACGCGAGAAGAGGCGCACCCAGAGCGTACACGTTGGGACCCGGAAAAGATGGTGAACTATGCCTGGTCAGGAACGAAGTCAGGGATTCCCTGATGGAAGTCCGTAGCGATTCTGACGTGCAAATCGATCGTCGGAACTGGATATAGGGGGCGAAAGACCAATCGAACCATCTAGTAGCTGGTTCCCTCCCGGAAGTTTCCCTCAGGATAGCTGGCACTTGGCCGTTCCGCACGGAACGCGCGCGAGTCTCATCTGGTAAAGCGAATGATTAGAGGCCTTCGGGGGCCGAAACGACCTTTTAACAACCTATTCTCAAACTTTTAAATGGGTGAGATCTCTTGGGCTTTCTTGAATTATGAAGCCACGAGCATTCTCTCGGATCAGAGTGCCAAGTGGGCCATTTTTGGTAAGCAGAACTGGCGCTGTGGGATGAACCAAACGCAGAGTTAAGGCGCCCAACTCGAACGCTCATGGGACACCATGAAAGACGTTGCTTAAGACAGCGCAGGACGGTGGCCATGGAAGTCGGAATCCGCTAAGGAGTGTGTAACAACTCACCTGCCGAAGCAACTAGGCCCCTGAAAATGGATGGCGCTGAAGCCATCGAGCCATACTCTGCCGTCAGCGGCGGGGCGGCGACGGGAGCGTTGCGCGCGCGGACCGCGTTTGCGGCTCTTCGCGAGGCAATCGTCTCCTCGAGTCGCCGAAGCCCTTGACGAGTAGGAGGGCGCGACCGAACGCAGAAAGGTCTGGGCGTGAGCCTGCCTGGAGCCGCCGTCGGTGGCAGATCTTGGTGGTAGAGCAAATACCCCGCGAGGCCCTGGGGGACTGATGTGGAGAAGGGTTTCGTGTGAACAGCCGTTGCACACGAGTCAGTCGATCCTAAGCCCTAGGAGAAATCCTATGTCAATGACGACGTACAATATACTGAGTGTCGAAAACAAAGATATATATATGTAAAGAGAAGAAAGCGATAGAAACGCCGCCGCGCAATCGCGCGCGCGCGCGCGTACTTCCTTTCATTATTGACACATATATTATTACGATGTATATAATGACACACGCTCGTCGGGCGAAAGAGAATTCGGTTCCTATTCCGGAACCCGGCAGCGGAACCGCATACAATCCGGGGCCCGTAAGAGTGTTCGTCTGGGGTAACCCAAAATGACCTGGAGACGCCGTCGGGAGATCCGGGAAGAGTTTTCTTTTCTGGTATAAACGTTCGAGTTCCCTGGAAAACCTCTAGCAGGGAGATAGGGTTTGGAACGCGAAGAGCACCGCAGTTGCGGCGGTGTCCGGATCTTCCCTCGGACCTTGAAAATCCAGGAGAGGGCCACGGGGGGTGTCGGGGCCGGTTCGTACCCATATCCGCAGCAGGTCTCCAAGGTAAAGAGCCTCTAGTCGATAGAATAATGTAGGTAGGGAAGGTCGGCAAATTGGATCCGTAACTTCGAATAAGGATTGGGCTCTGAGGAGCGGGGCGTGTCGGGCTTGGTCGGGGAAGCGGGTCTGGCTGACGTGCCGGGCCTGGGCGAGGTGAACGGTCGGCGTTCTCGCGCCGGTCCTGGGATCCGAGATCGGTCCCGTGGTGCCTTGGCCTCCCGCTTGGGATCTTCCTTCTGCGAGGGCTTCCGTGGCGGCGCGAGGGCCGTCGTGGTCGTCCTCTTTCGGCCGCCATTCAACGCTCAGCTCAGAACTGGCACGGACTAGGGGGAATCCGACTGTCTAATTAAAACAAAGCATTGCGAATGGCCCCCGCAGGTGTTGACGCAATGTGATTTCCCCAGTGCTCTGAATGTCAACATGAAGAAATTGCCAAGCAGGCACGGGTAAACGGCGGAGTAACTATGACTCTCTTAAGGGGAGTCGGAGCCTCGAGGGTCTAGTTACTCGCTGTGTCCACTCGTGCCCCCAAAGCAACATGCTGCGGGTGGTTACTGAGTGACACGGCTGGTTCGTGATGCGTTTCAGTCCTCTAGTTAGGACCTTCAGCCTCTCACGTTCAAGTTATGCACCTACCCCCTCGTGGTACCGCCGGTAACGCATATTGCTTGTCTATGCGGCTGAATGGTGTCATAGCGATTGTGCGCCCTAAAGGGTCTCGTACCCATGTGCCGAATCCATGGTGAGTTGTGGGGCCAAGAAAGGTGAGGCTTTTGGGGACTCTCGGTTGATATACCGTTTGCTCCCCACCACGCAGTAAATATGAGAAAATGCAATAAGGATGATTCTCCCTGGTTCGGGCACTGCGTCTAGAGGTTGGACAAGCGGGTGGAATAGCTGCCCTGGCGCGGAGGCGATGGCTTCCCCGGAATGTTCGCGACAGCACCAGCAATGGGTCGTCTCAGGATGGTCCAGTTCGCTGTGAGCGTTGCAACAGGGAGTTTCAGACCATGCGCGGCCTAGGAGTACACAACGTACGTGCTCATCCCGAAGAGGCCAACAGCGCGAGCAATGTCGAACGCGTCAAGATGGCCTTGAGGAGGAAATCCGTCTCATGGCGAGAGCTGAGGCTACAGAGCTATCTCAGCGGGGGTTCTTCATGAACCAATACCTCCAGGAGGAGGTTCCCCCCCCCGAACGTTGGAAGCGGTCAAAGGTAAGCGTCGACAAGAGGCTTATCGGAGACTGGTCCTTCAGTTCTTGCCAAGAGGTCTCGTGTGCAGACGATGACGATGCGGGCAACGGGGCCACAGCGATGATGACAGGAGTCGCTGGGCCCCCCCCGCCATTGGGACGGACGAAGAGGAAAACCTGGTTTGATGGCGGCACCGCAGCCTACACCTCACATCTTTCCCGCTACGGGTGATGAGAGGCTTCGAGGTGCAACGGAGGAGCTCATTGAGCAGGTTCAGCGTTTCAGGAGCTACGAGGCTGGTTCTCATTGGCAGTTGCTAGGAGGATTTCTGAGGGAAGAATCGACGTTCATGCCATTGAGAGATGGCTGGGCAAGGTCTTCCCAGGTGGACGGTGCGCTCCCTCGACGGCGAAGACTAGAAAGCGCAATCCTTCAGATAAGAAAGAGAGTAGTAGGGAAGCAATTGAGGATTAGGAGTATGCACTTGTGCAGTCCCTTTATAAGAAAAACCTCGTCGTGCCTCCGCGCGAATACTCGAAGCCGAAACTCTAACTGTGAGCAGCCGTCCCCAGGGTTGAATTCCGCAAACTGGCGTCCCGTTATGGAGACGACTAGTCGTGCGGACGGGGACTTAGAGTCGCTGTTTGGAGAAGACGGAGAGTTGAGTCGACGGCCAGATCCACCCGGAAACATACATCGGCTCGGCCCGAGGGGGATTCATCTCGAAGGCGTCTCGGTGGCGCGACCGGGTGCCAGTAGCCAGCTGGTTGATAAGTCCTCTGCTCTGAGCCCGATAACGACTGCTGAAGTCATTTTGGGGTTTCGGTTTAAGAATGGTTCTGCGCCAGGTTTGACGGCAAGTGCCGCGAATTTGGAATGCTGTTCCAGCGCCAATTCCGGGGGCCTTGCTGTTCAACCTTATGGGTCCTAGGTGGTGAGGCTCCCGCCTCGATCGCCACTACCAGGACAGTGTTCCTAAAAAAAGGGGAAGATGCCGGAACGGCCTAGGCCATCCGATTATCGACCTCTGAGGGCTCTGTCGTGTTAAGACACTTACATAAGATCCTAGCCAAGCGATTGTCGACTGGATTTGACATGCGTCAGCGGGATTTCGGCCGGTCGATGGTTTGCGAGAACGTCACGACATTGACGGCATGCTGGGTGACGCAAGGAGGAGCAAGAGGGCACTCCATATCGCCAGGGACCATGTCGAAGGCATTCGACACGGTTTCTCAACGGGGATACAAGACTCTCGGGAAGAGGTGGAGCCCCCGCGGGCCTTCCGGGTAGGAGCGGCGTACGGTGACGCTGCCGGTGATACACGGCAGCGTGGCGAAGTTGCAAGTGATCCAACTGCGACGTGGCGTGAGACACGGAGATCTTCGGTCGCCGAATGAAGCGGCGCACGAAAACCGCGAAAGCGTCACGATAACCGCGAAACGGTTAAACACCCAAATTGGAAACCAAGGCACACCGA
>JAPIVC010000749.1:0-30847 GCA_030586385.1 Camponotus fellah | reverse complement strand
ATTGATGAATATCATATTAATTTATAATTAGTTTAACATGCAATAGAGACTATACTATCAAAGCTTAATATTTTCAATTTAAATTCAGTTTTTATTAAGTAAATATATTTTTTTTGTCAAAGAAAGCTATATTGTATCAGTAAAACACAACGACATATTTAAAAATTATTTTTCTGTATTTACGACTATCTAATTAGAAAATATATTTTAACATAAAATATTAAACTTGAAAAAATCTGATTGGAAATTGTATTTCATCTAGATCTGTAATGAGTTATATGAATCATGCAATACTTATTGGCAACAAATAAAGTCTAAAAAATAAGATTATTTTGTCATTATAAATTCTGTAACAATAATTCTTTACGTACTCAATAATAAAGGATGTCAATTAAATTTTTATTAATTCAATTTAGAATAAATAAATATACATAAACAATGTTGTAAAATTATGCAATATAATATAAACTTAAATAATATAAACTTAAATAAATATAAACTTAAATAATATAAACTTAAATAAATATAAAATTAATATAAAGGATAAATATTTGTTTTCATAAAATTTATGTTATGTAATTCATGTTATTAATTCCTGTAATTATGTTTTTATGTTATTTTCTGATATAGAGTTGGAGTATAATTTTTTATGTAATTTAATTTTGTATATCTTATAAGATAAGGTTTAATATACTATGCATTTTAATCTCTATTAATTACTCAGTGTTTTTGAATATTTTTATTAAAGGCAATATGTCTTATAATATACATCGAGTTCGCGTAGAATCAACTTGACATAAGTTTCGGGATAGGCGATTAGATGGAAAGGCAAGTTTTCCGTATCGGTCCAATTACCGGCGAAATTACAGTCGAGGCCGAATCTGCCAACTAAGAACACTTCCACGCGCAACACACCGACTCTCATATATCTAATCTAGATTATTAATTAAATCTGGCGTATAAAGCTGTTTCAGCTGGCAAACTCCGAAATATATTACCCCGAATCGCTAAATTAATGTAGCTGCAAGTCAATTGCGTGGTGGGGAGAATGATGTTTTGGCGCGTCAGGAAATAAAATAAAATATGAGTCTCTAAAGGAAAAAATCTAATCATTTTGTTACATTAAATTTCTTACATTACATTACATTACATTACATTTTGTAAATCATGCGATGAATTTATCGCACCTGTATATAATAACACGCACTTAAGGTGAAACTTTTGTAATTATTCTCAAAATATATTTATTAGAAATTTGTTATTACAATTATGTAATGTAAGTAGATTTATGCGTGCGTTGTGACTTTTATTAATTAAAAAAATAATAATTTTCATAGGAAAAATATGAACGATATATATTAATAAATATATATCGTTCATATTTTTGCTATGAAAATTTATCGATATCGGTTTATTGTCGCGTGAACATAATTGGATCTTTAATCAAATCTGTTGCAAATCTGCGCAGATTTTGCATCGATTTTAAAAAGAACAAGAAGCTTTGTATGACGGATGTTACTGCTACAGGATTCTCCCTTTTTCTCTCGTTCCCAACACTTCAAATCCAGGTATTCGAGAAAAGATAAACATACGTACAGTTCTGTGCTAGCTTTTTTGATGAAGGTGCGATCAATGATCAAATTCATCGTATGATCAACTACCATCATCCATGCTACCATCACTCCAAATTAGAATATTTATTCACAAGTTGTGAATACGTTTGCATGCATAAACACATAGAAATTGCACTTGATATAAAAAACAAGAGAAAGAAAGAGAGGGACTTTTTTCATATATATTTAGTGAATTTTTGGGAGGTTTGATGAAATTTAAATATACATATATATCAATAAACAACATAACATTTGAAACTAGCTATTTATTTTCGCTTCGAATCGACGTAAAAAATTGAGCAGTATCCGGCAAAAAGGTTTCTTTGCTGGACGAAACTAGTCAGTCTGATAACACGATACTGTATGCGTGGCATAAAAGAGTTCAACGGGCAAAAAGTCGTACAGCTGATCAAGAAGAGGAAATCTAGTCTCTTGAATAAAGAGAGAATTCCGATGGATGAGAGTGACGGCTCAGCTGTAATCTAAATGGACTCCGAAAGGGAATGTACCAACTTTATATTTCATCGATAGAAAAATCCTCGTACACCGATCAAAAGTTTCCCAGGATCGATCGTACAATCGATCCAATTTCTTCCCTCGTCTTTCCTTGTCATTTAACGTTTCCTTCGTTCGAGATATGCCCGTGCGTTTCGCAAACCTATGCGTCTCGTCTCGTTCGTCCGATAGAGTCCGGTAGAGAGGGTGGCTATTACAATTAGTGGACATTATGACAGGATGGGTGGTGTGTGCAGCGCGTTGCAGCAACGTCGATGGAGCTAACGGTCTATCATTGTGGACCGACTTTAGCGAACCGTTGTACTCTCATCCTCCCTCGTCCCGACTGGCTAACCACCCACCCATCCTCGTCCACCCTGCTCCTCCTTCTCTCTCGCTCTCCCACCCTCCTCTTGCGATCCCTTCGTAATTACAAGCATTCATTTCACACTAAAAGCAGCCAGTGTTGGCGTAGCCTGACCGTTCGAAACGAGTCCCGCGCGAATAGCATTTTCGCTATAGATTGCCACCCATTCGCCTTCGTTTCTTCCTCCCCTCTCGTCCACTGTTCGTTTCACACAATGGTCCGCTGCAGCCCTTTTTCCAAATTTTCGCGATTACAGGCTACCGCGCCTGATCGCAGCGCGGATATGTCGGCGCGAGTAGTTCGAAGCCAAAGGCAAAGTTTTTATAGAGTGGAAGAAATAAAACGCGGTATATCAAGCTATAGAAATTGTCGATTGATTAGCAACTTTGTTGAATAATAATTTAGAACTTTTGCTTTCATAAATACTATTTTAATTACTTATAAAATATACTAAAATAAATTTGTATATACGCAAAGTCATCATCAAAACTGTTTGACATGTTGTTAGTATTAATCGCCATGGAGCTTTTAACGCTGCTTTTATTACATGGCAGCAGTGCTTAAAGTGCCACTGGAACCCACGTAATTATATTGCCGCAGATTATGCGGCTATGAGCTGTAAAACGGTTATCGTGGCCATTACTTAGATCTCATGATTGAGGCGTATTTTATGATATGAACCTTCTCGTGTAATGATCCAATGCTTAGTGGAATGCAAAAGCCATAGATACGGCCACGTGATACATTTTAAAATATCTGTTAAATTATAACGATTAAATATACCCGTCTATAACTTTTCTGTTTCTAGCACGTATTCTGTAGTTCTTATATTATTTTTAATATTCTTATTTCTTATATTATTTTCTTTTAAATTCTGTGCGTGATAAAAAATTTCTTTAAAATAAATTTCTTATAATTTCTTATAATTTTATAATCTCTAATATAATAATATTTATAAAAATGTTAAAACTGTTAATTGCCTACTTTATAGAAAATAAAATTGACAGGAAATGACAGTTATTAATTATTTTTAATAAGCGTTCTCGTTAAGTATTTTTTTGTATTTTTTTGTATTTTTTGTATTACCATAATGAATTATATCTTTTGAGTATATACTTTACTTTTAGTTATTTTACCATGCTCTCTATTGCCTAGTGATTTTCTAATTATTGTTTAATTATTTTTGTATCTAATATTTTTCATACTTTTTATTCCTGTTCAATGACTAAGATTATCTGTTGATTATCTGATTGTCTTTGGAAACTTTGCAAATTGACTTTCGCAAGATTACACCCGATTCATTTCGTCCATCTTTTTTCTGACACGATCAAGGTATCCCTCGCACATATCCGTTCTAGGATCTCGTCGGCCCTACGAAAATGGGACGCCGCAAGAAGATAAAGAATGAGCCAATCTCGCGTATGATCGAACATTTCGATTCGACGAACGGAGGCATTACGTCTATACATTCCTGATCCCGGTAGCTATCTATACGCTTTTGCGTGGCCGGGGAAGGGGGGAAGGAGAGAGGACGAAGAGGAAACGGGGACAAACAGCTGATGGGAACGGAAACGACGAAGAGAGAGATACAGCGAATGAGTGCGAACGACACGAATCGCTCCGAACTTTTTTATTCCCTGAATATCGGACCCAATCAGACACCCTCGGCGTTCCCGCGCGCGCGAATATAAATGTTCCCCATCTCGCCTATATAATCATGGGAGTGTGAAATTAACCAGCCAATCCTGCAACCAGCCGCAAAACCTCGCAGCTACGCGAACCCCGCGACCCGAGCCCGGTTACCAACCCCGTACATCGAGGCGCTCCGGAATTTTCGCGGTGCCTGAATTTAAATCCGTATCGCGGCGCTCACGGTCGACGAAACTTTCAAGCGACGCCGAAAATTCCGACCGACGTCCCGCAAAAGCTAACGGGCTAACAAGATTCCCTCCCGTCTCTCTTTGTCTTCGAATCAGCGCGATCTCCTGCTCTGGTCGGCTACTGCTGATTTTACTGACACGTAACTTTCGTAAAATACGATCCTCGATTCGTCGTGTCTTCACAAAAATTTGCCCCGTTTCAAAATATATCTTGTAGCTTCCATATATAATTTAATTAATTTTCTAATAATATTTTTATATCAAAATATGATAATAAATATATTCAATTTTTTTATTTCATTCCTTTCACAGAAAAAACAAATTTATATAAAATTATCCTTGTAATTTCCATTATGAGCTCATGAAACTTTCGCATCGCGAGCGTTACATTCAATATCCTTAAGGGAGGACACCACTGTAATTGCCAATTTTCGACTGCCTCCTTTGGTATTTCTTTTTGAGAAAGGAATAAAATATATGGTTAAAAGAACTTTTAGGCTTTATTAGACATATATCGAAGTATGTAAAAAAATTTTTTAATTGTTAAAAAAATACAAAATGGCTGCGCACGCGTCGCTAGAGCACTACTGGTTTTCAGCCAACTCTCTCCGCGGCACGCAGTAGAACTGTCGTAAATTTGATCCTGGAACAAAAAGTGAAATATTTTCGTTAATTATATTAATTTTAGCAGTCAAGTACGAAGGGAAATAAAAAAATATTAAAAAAAAAAATAGAGACGAGTTTGAATAAAAAGTTCGATTTTTCGATCATAATTTTCGTATAAAAAGTGATATATTTTTTACAATTTTCAATTAATCCAAAAAAGCGCTCGTACTTGACTGTTAAATTGATCTAAGAACTGCAATTAAAATTTCAAGTCGATCGGATGAAAATTGTTTGAGTTCTGCTGCGTGCCAATTTCACAAACATGGTTTTGAGAAAAACGCGTTTAAAGTTTTCGGTACCAATTGTTTATAACTTAAGAAATTCTTTATGTACTTTTAATCAGCGATTGCAGCTCCTTACTGTTGCTCTTCCACATAGAGATTAGCCGTGTTTTCTTCTCTCCGAGCTGTTAATAAACTCACAAGGGTCGAGAGAACTGCGTCTACTTGCGTCGCATCTCCGAAAACGCTTTTCAACGCTCGGAGACGCCCCTCAAAAATAGCTCCATAGAAAACCATTTAAAAAATTTGTTTTCAGCTATAAACGAATATGAATCGTACTTTTGAAGGTTCGAACAATTTTTTAAAAGTGTTTCCAAAAAATCGATTTTTTGAAAATTTTACAGTGGTGTCCTCCCTTAACAGCAATAATTACTTCCGGTCTTGTCGACGACAAGTGTGTGTGTGTAATCTTTTTAAAATGACGTAGAAATGACTGGAGAGTGCGAGTGACAGTCGGCCTTTTCTCGATGTCGCTCGTCCCCTTTAAACGAATAAACGGCAACTGGAATCAGCCAGCGTCAGGGTCGGAGGGTGGAATGGAGCGTGCGACGGAACAGGCCGCGCGAAAATCGGGTTTGTCCGTCACGGCGGTGCTGTATAACACAATGGCGTGGATTAAACGAAACTACCGCGCAGGGAGCAGTTTCTGTTTATCGCGTCATATAAATATGGAATTAATTAAAACTGCGAGGTTAATTGAATTTTTATAACCTTTTGTAGGGATGTTACCTCTTGTTGTCCACCGTCTTCGCATTCGCTGCCATCTGCTTGCGTTAAATGGGTAGTTTCCGGTTACCTCGCGACGCGCTTTCCTCCATTCCCGGTAAGTGTAATAGCTACGCGGAAATAATATTTCTCTGTGAAGGAAAAGAAAAATAAAGGAGGGGAGGGGGGAGGAATTGTGTACGCTCGCTTCTGATAAAATCGTTCTAGATCTAGATATTTATAGAACGATGCAATCTGAACGCGAAAACAAACGGCTGTTACGTATTTTTAACGAGATAATCGCTAACTGATTAGATCTCCGGCAGATTTCTTCTTTCGAGTTTAAAATCGTATTATCGTTATTATTGACGGGCAATCATTGATTGACCTCCGATCGCAGTAAGAATATATTTATGCTTTGAAAACAGCAATCGTTTTGAAGTTTCTTTTCGAAAGACGGCAGATATGAGTATAAATTTTCAATTTTAATTGATAGACGATTTAATTGATAGACGCATTTTTCTGTGTTTTTTTATTAATTTTCTTGTTGAAATTTGAAGATTTCTAAAAATGGAATTGCATCAAAAAATATCATACTTTGATTATTAATCAAAATGTTCTTTTATTAAATAAATAAATATTTTTTATAAATCCTATAAAAATTTGAATTTTTTCCAAAAAATAGCCGTCGAAATATATGTTTACTGGATTCAATAAGCATATATTTCGATCGCAGTAAGAATATATTTATCTTTTGAAAACAGCAAGCGTTTTGAAGTTTCTTTTCGAAAGACGGCAAATATGTGTATAAATTTTCAATTTTAATTGATAGACGTCGTATTTTTCTGTGTTTTTTATTAATTTCCTTGTTGAAATTTGAAGATTTCTAAAAATGGAATTGCATCAAGAAATATCATACTTTGATTTTTGATAAAAATGTTCTCTTATTAAGCAAATATTTCTTATGAATTTTATAAAAATTTGAATTTTTTTCTAAAAAATAATCGTCGAAATATATGCTTACTAGATCCAATAAGCATATATTTCGATCGCAGTAAAAATATATTTATCTTTTGAAAACAGCAAGCGTTTTGAAGTTTCTTTTCGAAAGACGGCAAATATGCGTATAAATTTTCAATTTTAATTGATAGATATTGCATTTTTTTATGTTTTTCATTAATTTCCTTGTTAAAATTTGAAGATTTTTAAAATGAAATTGCATAAAAAATACACTTTGACTCATTTTTAATCAAAATGTTCCCGTATTAAATAAATAAATTCCTTATGAATTTTATATAAATTCCTTTGGATAAAATTCTTTTTGAATTTTTTCCAAAACATAGCCGCAAAAAAGGATAAATTAATGCTATACTATATTTACAACACTATGCTTTTATACAAATACTGTATTTCTATCACAAGCGCGAAGGAAGATTCATATTTCGTCGACAAACTATCCCCGTGCGCGTATTTTTTCATCTCTTTTCGTCCTCATCTCAACTCGTTCGCTCGCGGCAGATTCTTGATTTCGGCAGGATGTCTCTCCCTCGCAGGATACGCGCGGGAAGGAGGGCGGGAAGCGGAAGAGGGTGCCGTGGAACGGCGTTTTTCCGCGGCGCCTCATAAGTAAACCTCATAAGTAATCTCGCCGGCGGCGCGTCTTCGCGATTTGAATTACCCTTCTGTTATTTCTTGCCCGTCGCCGGGCGTTATCAGAAATCCGCTCGCTCGTCGGATTAGCATGTCTGAGGTAGCGACCATCAATTTCAATATCCACTCGATAAATATTCCTTTGGATCCGGACTTCTTTCCTCTACTTACCGATCACCCCCTCCCTCCCAACGTCCCTCTACCATCCGATCGACCTCACCCCGTCCCTTACGTCTTCCCCTTCCTTTTTTCCCCCCTTTGCCTCCTCCTCCTGCTCTGTCTGGAGATCCGTGAGATTCGATGGAACACCGAACGAGAGAACGTACGGCTCGATAGACGGTTGCAGACTGGCTTTAGATAATATCCTTCTTTGGAGCCTCGCTGGAGACACAAGACTGCAACGATATTTCGCTCTACGAAAGTTCTTGAATATATTTATATAGAGACTCTCTCTGTCTCTCTTTTTTTCTCTCTCGGTAGCGACAGAGATAGAACTGCTTGTTGGTATAATACAGTGTATGTTCAAAGCGACTCGTGTTGTTTGCTTACGCCCTTGTTGAAGTGAACGAGCGCGAGAGACTCGCGGGATTCATTGGTGAAGCTGTTAATCAAGTCGGGAGTCAATTACGCTTTTGCGTTGTGACGTTCTTCTTTCTATATATTTCCTTTCGTATTTATTTGTCAAGAAAGTCGCTCAACAAAGCGAATAAATAATTGCAAAGATATGAAAAGCCGTCCGTTCATTTTTCACACTAAATTGCAGAAATAATATTTCTACTTTTAATGCCGTCTCATTCCAATTTTTTTTCCTTGCACGTAGACTTTATAATTTTACGCGCTAATCGAACGTATAAAATTACGAGTGAGACGCAAATGAAAAGTTTGTAACATTATTTATTTTTCTATCAATTGCATCTCGTTAAATCTAAATGTATAAAAATTTAACATTACTTATATTATATAATAATATTAAAATATTATATAATAATAATATATAATATTCGCGTTAGTCGGAAAATTCGCAGATTCGAGTTGCGCACTGCAATATACGAAAGTAACTAACGCGGTAAGCATGATCAATGCGAATGCAACATATGAAGTAGCAGGAATAACGAAGGTGAGATAATACGTAATGCAATGTGAATAATATGATAAATAAATATGTGTCGGTTCCTTAGAACTCTAACAGTAACGTTCGCTTCGATGCACATTCGTTTAATGCCGCAACATTCTCGCAGACAGTTTCCAAATGATGTGCCATGATCATTGTCAAAGATTTCACTTATGTAAAGTAAAAAATTTTGTGTTAAATTTAACATATTTCACATGTCCCAATTTATCTAATTTTAATGTTAATTTAACAGAAGGCAAGTATGTAAATAAATAACACAAATAATATGTTTAAAAATGAACACAAAAGTGTAACACTTAAATTTTATCTGGAAATAAAGTTTATGTTAAATTAACATATTTATAATGTTAAATTTATTTAAAAGAAAATGTTATTCTTACATTTTTATAACAGAAGAGATAAATAACAGAAGAGATATGTCGATTTAACATATGGAAACTGTTATAGAGAGAAAAATAACACAACTTATCTGTTCATTTTAACATATAACTTATTTCATCAAAAATTCGTGCATTTACATATTAATTGTGTTATTTTAACTCTTAGAAACGATGAATATTAACTCAACGCAGAAATGTCAAAATAACACAACGATAATATGTTACATTAACATAAGAGTATGTTTAAAATTTAACACAAAAATTTTTACACGAGAAAATTTCAACAGAAATACAAAATATTTTTTACCGTGTGCGATAGATGTGCTGCGTTATATTTAAATCTCACGAAATGTAGAAATCGATTTTTGTTAGCAAAAATTCGAAGAATCCGTCATCTCCTATTCAAAATATATGTCGCCGACTGTCAAAATTGAATATTTGACGAGGAGGAAAATTTGTACTAAATAAAATAAAATGTTTTATATCAATTATACCAAACATTAAATTTTGATTTTAGCGAGATTGAACGTCCTCTTTCTCCTTCGGCTTTTTTTTTGGATAAAAGTCCTTTGCTACTCTCCCTCGGTGGAGAGCAACTTCGCGGCCGGGCCATAAGTAATGAAGAAATGTTGAAGATTTTTACTCGGGGAATTGCGCGGCGGTACTGAAGAGAGAACATAAAAAGAATCGAAGAAGAGAAATAAAGATGGAGAGAAAGGAAGAGAAAGAGAGATTTGGTGAGAGCCTCGCAGAGCGAAGCGAATGAAGGAAAGATACGAGACTGTGAGTCGGGTAATATTAATAAGTAGTAGGAAAAAGTTGGTTTGATCGACCGCGACCCAAAGTCCGCGAGTCCGGCACTAAACCACATCACAGGTTGTTTGAACACCGTGGCTATTAGCATAATTACAATACTTACGTTTTAGTCGGTTCAACTTTCTGCTTATTTTAAGCCACCGTCATAATATCGCTTAGGATAGCACCGCCGAGTCCATTACGTTGATGTAACCGAAAATCCGAATCACATTGGTATGAATGTTGGCTTACGCTGAGATCTCATCGATCGAATTGAAGCCGAACAGCCGACATGCTTGCGTGAATTGAATTAAAAGAAATGTAATTTATCTAAACGCCATTTTTATCTCAGATAATATCAACTTTAGCAATTAATGCAGATTGTAAACGTAACTATATAATATAAATTGGTTGGCAAAGAAGATCCTTTTGAAGGAAAAAATTACATCAAAAATTACATTTAAACTTTAATTTAATTATTCGACAGAAAGATGAAAAAGAATTTAGATAATTTTTTCTCCATTATTTTTTTTTCATGCATTGGTAGCAATTTTTATATCGATATAATATTAAAATGTCTTATGCGATAGGAAATTCTATTTTTCATGATATATATAATAATGTAGTATATCATAATGAAATATCCACATTTTGCATTAATTTCTTTCCTGAAGGCTTAATTTTTTTCTTCACGCTTATTAACCAATGCTGATAAAAGTGGAGCAGGTATAATTTCATACTTTTTTCAGATTATCATAATAATTTAGGCTTTGCAGTTGTTGTCCTAGTGTTCCTTGCGGAATTGCGATGCCAAAAAAGTTGTTCCTGAACAAAGCAACGCATAATTACCCTTTAGCGATAAACGATCATAAGCTATCAGGTATTATCAAGTTCAATTTAATATTTACGGATTCCTGGAGGATCATGAGGCAGAACAAGATTGTCATGATTAGATATATTAATGTTAGATTCATGTTATAAACTTGCACATTCAATACTGGTGCATTATATGCGGTATTTATACTGCACTGTCAATATATATTTGATAAACTGATTACAATAAAAAGATAAATAATTGCACATGCCTTACTGCCGCTTAATATGAGTAATTAATGATTTTACAAGACAAAATGGTGTCATATAATTTTTCTTGCATAATTTTTGTATCGGTACAGTAGTTGTAAAATGACTCACAATGTGAAGTTATTTTTATTTTCCTTGACTTTTTAAAAGAATTTATTTTTCAAATTTTTGGAAGTTATATATTATTGAATATTTGCAATGTCAGCTCAATATTTGTGCATAAATAATATTGATGTAATCGTTACGTTCGCAAAATAATACCGAGAGTTAAATAAGCAGATTGTATGACGGATCATATGTGAAATTCAACGTCAAGATTTCGAATCATGACGATATATTTCGCTCTCTCTCAATAGGCACAAATAAAGTTTCGTTTTTCCATTTTCGCGACGGGAGCCGAATCGACTGTGCACTGTGGAAATTCGAGGCGGTAGCGCGCAGGCGGTGCTAGATTCGTTCCTTCCGGCGAAAAATCGTCTCTGGTTGAGATACTATTCGCGGTAAAGAGAAGAACTCTGAGTCGGAGACGCGGATAAAAGTAGACGAGGGTGAAAGGGCAAGGAGATGGAACCGATATCTGCTGCGGTTCGGAAAGATCCATCGTTTTACCGCGACAGAGATTGTTCTGTGATCTCGAAAAAAGGATACGGTTGAAATGGATTAAATGAGGATAACGTAGCAGCGGGAATTCAACATATAGAATGCACTGCGGTACCAGTGACAGAGTTACGTTGTCGCGTGTAACGAAGTAGATTACTCTGGGTAACAAAGGATCGTAATTCCCTAAGCAAATAGCATCGATCGTATAATGAATCCTGTGTCTGGATATAATATATTGAGTTTGCTAAACTGTTAACATTGCAAATATTTTTAATAATTTATATAAAAGTTAATATTGCAAATATTTTTAATCTTTTGTATCATTTCCAAGAATTTCACAAGAAATAAGTTCTTTTTTTTTTAAATCATGAAACAATTTTGCATCATAATTTATTTTAACAACCATCATCTCGATATTTAAATTGTTATCGGCGTAAGAAATAAAGAAGAAGAAACCATATAAGTTTAATTTGATAGCTTATGAAATCATTAATTGCTCTCATTAAGCGATATGTTACACAAGCGGTATATTAAGTGACGAAATAGGCTTGTGTAATTATTTATTACAAATAGATAAATATAAATAGATTATTATAAAATTAAATATTATTATAAATAGATACTGCGTCATTCGACAATGCGGACGAATGTTACATTACTATACTATAATATAAGCATTGCAAATTTATAACATGAGGTCAATAATAATGTGTCTAATTGTGACATTTTTGATTTATGCTATGATCTATAAATTTGTTAAAAGTGTTTACCTGTGTTTGAACTTGATAATTATTTGACAGAGAATAAAATATTTTATTTTGTATTGAAATAACAATTAATATTTTAGTCCTACCATCGTCAACCATCTAATAAAAGAACTAAAAAATTTTTAATGCCGCATATATTAAAATCGTATAAGTCATGGAAAATAGAAAACTTATATAGTAAACTATTTTAATAATTGTGTATGTTATATAAAATTGTGTATGTTATATAAAAATATAAAAAAAATTTTTAACGATGCAAGAAGTAATAGATAAGAAATTATACAAGTCCATTTTGCTATTAACTGTTATAATTTATAATTCTGCTATATATACATATATTATTTATGATAATTCTATGGAAAAAAGACAAATCATATTTAGAAAAAGACAGAATTGTATTTGAAAAACATTTAGTTAAGAATAAACTTTAGTTAAGAATAATAATACTTAAGAATAAACTAAGAAAAATTGTTGATTATTGTTTTTAGACAAATAATAAAGTGCAAATAACTTTTTATGAAAAAGGTAATTTCTATTAAAAAGACAAATTCTTGTTATTTATTATTAGAGAGTTTATCACAATTATTTGAAAATCTGCACTTTATATTTATATTTAGTTATCATTGTTAGTCATTGTTATCATGAAAAGTGAAACTTTTCTGTATGGAGTATAAATTTTACCATATTTCGATTCTTTCGAAGTCTATAGCGTTGATGACTTAAAAATGATCACCTATGATTTAAGGAGTTTTTGCCCTCGCATTGTTCGATCTACCTATTTTACTCGCGATCTATTTTATCTACGAAGAACAGCAGCCGAGAATGCGCTTAAGATACCGTTTATTTAATAGGCTTTTCCTTTTTTTCTTTACAATTACATATTTCGAAATATAATATTCTAACGTAAAAAAAAATATATATATATGTTACAAGGTTATATAATAATTATACTGTAATTATACTGTAATTATACTACATATAATTACAGTTCCGAACAAAATAATAGCACACGTGTACTATCTTTCATTGTTCAGAAACGTAGAATTTTTCAAATGGAAAAAGCAATACATAATGATTATGACGCAATTCTACGTAGTTTCGGAGCAATGAAAGATAGCACATGTGTGCTATCATTTTGTTCGACTGTATACTATAATTATACTTACATAATTACATAATGTATGATAACAATTAAAATTGATAGTAAATATAATTTCAAATTTTTTTTCGATATAAAAAGAGTCTATAAATATAAATGTATTTAATAAGTACGTATATGGTCCAGAAAATTTCAATTATATTTTTACATAAAAATTATATATTCTTAATGTATATATATATATATATATATATATATATATTCTCATTGTTCAAGAGTAACACATAATATGCTATTCCCTTCTATTATCGTTATCCTCTTCATTGCTTGTCCCATTAGCAAGAGCAAGTTATAGTGCAACGTGATAGAGAGAAAGATAGCAACGCAAAAGGGATCTTTATCAAGGATTACACTATCTAAATTATACCGTTAAAATTATTATTTTTAAACATAATTTCATGTAAATTACGAAAAGGATTATCTATTATCTGGCCGCTTAGTGTCGCATTTGACCTGATTAACTGGGTGCGAAAAACTTTTGAACGCGACGTAATTCATGAAATATTATCAACCTGTTATCGTAACTCGAGGCCGGCCAAATGATTGATGCGATCGAATACGCGAAGCCGAAACCATGTCATTCATCCGGGCGAGGCTGGAGCAGGTAGCAGGGTGCCTCTCGAGACAAGTGGCACCATCGACATGGTAACGGCCTGGTAACTGCCTCGTAAGCCGCCTAACGGAGCACCAACGGCAAACCTAACGGCCGATCCTGGCCGTTCTGGTCAGACTTAGCGCAATGGCCACTTCATCAAGCATCACACGCCTAAATCCTTGGATCCTCGAGTGTGACTGTTGGTCTCCCCTACCCTCTCTCCTCCGATCGACTATGGAGCTTCACGTGGAAATTCACGATCGTTACAGTTTCGCCTCTCCCGCAAGCTTAACATCTCGATCGACGGCTACGACGGACGATTTGCGAGGCGATAATTGATCTTTCGTATGGTATTTCCATTGGTGATCGCGGGATAATGCGATAGAGACCAATTATCGGCCGAAATAGCGCCGCTTGCGTAGGCCAATGTTCGTTCGGATCGCCTCGTTAATCGATGATAATGGCACCGTGCGTGCAGGTGCGTACTCCAATGGATGGTGTAATTTACTCTATTGTGTAATAAACGCGATGCGCTATGTTTTACGTTACGATCGTAATTTTAATTACAACATAGCGATTATACATAATATTACGAGATGTCGAAGTAAAATTTTGGTAATTATTTACTTATACAGACCACCTCGTGATTTCAATAATTCTCACATATGTTATCAAGATCATCACTCTGAATAATGCTGTAAAGGTTTAGTCGGCGATCATTGTTTATTAAAAAGATATAAACGAAAGAAATTTTATAAGTTCATTAATATATTTGTCGAAAGAAAAGTTTGTCAATTGTTGCATAATTTTACATAGATTTGTAACGTTCTATGCAAAGTGAAGTGTATCCCGCATCACAAACATGGTTTGGATTAGGTAATATCTTCTGAAAGTGGAGCTCCCCGCAGAGACAGCTGTATCTACGCATGTACTTCCTAAGATGAAGCAAAATTTACTTTTAATGAAGGTCAAGATTAAGCGAATTTAATTTGATTAAATAAATTTGATTAAAATAACCTAACCAGTGTTTATGATGTGGGATACACTTCACTTTGCATAGAAAGTTATAAATGTAATTTTTCGCGCACAAATAGTTTAATAACTCATCATATTTTGTTGTTAAAGCGAGAAACTCGTAGAACTTCATTAATTAACTGTACAACAATCTATCTTGTTAACTCACCTTTTCCTAAAATATTTTCAAAGTTATAAGAAATATCAAAAATGTAAAAGACTATCATTATTCTATTACCTGATTTCAATATAAGAAAGGTAAACAATATCAAACGACGACGTAGTCTATGTACGATGTCATAAAATTGCATATTATTCATTAGACATTTTTTGTTTATAACTTTTTAATAAAATGACCGCCGACTAAAAACCTTCACAACATTACTCAGAGTGATGATCTTGATATATGTGAGAATTATTGAAATCGAAAGGTGGTCCGTATAAGTAAATAATTTCCCAAATTTTCGTAACCGAGAAGTTTAGATATAAATTTTTACAATTTAATTGTTATTTGAGCCTTCATGTTGGTTTTTTATTACTCTTCAAATATCTATACAGCTGCTCTCACAAAGTGATAGCGGGAGCCGACTTCGATAGCGACAATGACGCTGATACATCCATCGATACTGATGGTTCTTGGATCGGTCGGGATTACCGGCGCGTTTCCCGGGTAATGCTGTTTCCTTGTTTCTCTTCCGCCTGGCTGAAGGGCGTATTGTGGTTGGGGCTATCCCATTACGAGGCCACTGTTTGATACTGGCGGGAGAAGGATGGACATAGGTGAATGGATCACTCGCGATTCCCGCGTCGATTAATTTGCAGTTCTATCTCAAGTGTTTATCACGCGCTTCTAACGGTCGTCATTACGTTAGAGATGTTTGCCAAGATTTAATGTCTGCTAAACAGCAGTCATTCTTGCAGTCACGCGTATATTGAACGATCGATCAGAACACTTGTATTATAATATATAGACACTAGCATATTAACATATACATATTAATTTTATTATGTGAAGATAATTCAGTTTTTCGAAATTTGATGTGAAATTACTTTTTAATACATATTGAATTATAATACACTTTTTAATATATATTTTTTAATACATATTAAACTATAATACGTTCATTATTATTTATATTTTTAATATGAAATATCGATATAATGATTATAACATAAGATTATAATAGAATTTAAAATATTTAATTCCTCAAAATATTTATAAGTCCGCAAAATAAAATTATGTAAATAAGTGAAAAGAATATCAGGACTGAAAAAACGTAATAGTAATTAAAACGCAAATAATGAAGATGTAATTATTAGTAAAGTAATTATATATATTAAAATATCATGATTGAAAGAGACTAACATTTTGCTTTAATTCAGATGTCTCTTCAATGTAATGGACATAATAACATAGAAAAAATGTAAAGAAAAAGAAAAATAAACTTAGTTCATTGTTCATGTCAGAAGATAGAAATATAAATAGATTTAGCAGGTGACATGATAAAAACGAGTTTTAATTTATTAAATACAATAATAGCGCACATATCATGTAATGAGAGATCCTGTTTCAATGAAACACAATGCAAAAAATTAGTAAAAAATTATCAAAACATAATTTGCATCTCCAAACCGCATTTTCACGAATCTACTTGATCATCTTCAAGTAATCAGTGATACAAAAGCATGATAGTATGTTTTGTTTTCAAAAAGATGAGGGATCCGAGAAGAATCGCCTATATTTCCCTATCTGAATTTCCACAAGCTGCCGTGTCAATGATCGTATGCAGGAAAAAATAATGATTGTATATTATTTATTTATTTTACATTTAAATGTATGTGTTTACTGTCAAGTCCTTCTCTCTTCTCTTTTAATTAAAAGTTAATTAAAAATAATTATATATTATATACTTGCTCTAAAAATGCAGATAATAGATACAATTTTCGGATTAAGATGTTGTGAAACCACAAAGTTCAATTCAGGCATCAGAAATAGATATTAATAAAAATAATTATATATTATATATTTGCTCTAAAAATGCAGATAATAGATACAATTTTCAGATTAAGATGTGAAACCACAAAGTTCAATTCAGGCACTAGAAATAGATATTAACGTAATGACACGTGACTTATTTTTGAATCGTCGGAGTTTCCTCTATGGGGGAAATTCTAGCCCGGATAATCGCGTGAAATCTCGATCATTAAATTGATATTCCATGAATCGGTGTCAGGAGCACTCGATACCCCACCTGAATAGGCTTGTTTCGCGTTGAATCGCGAAGGGCTCGTATTCTCGCCATGAACGGAGGGTCGCGTTTCTCTATCGGAATACGAGCCCTTCGCGATTCAACGCGAACAAACTGGCCGCCCTTTCGACAGTAGGACAATAGAGCTTACGTTCATTCAATATTTTTCCATCAACAGGCTGCACGCGCTCATCTCGTTATAAAGTCTGTTTGATCGGCAAACATCGCGTGTCCTTGATAGTCGCGCGTGCAATCGCGACACGTACAATTGCTCCTTTCATGTGAGAGATATTTGTCTCTTAAAAATGTGTTTGCAATATTCAATTAAATAAATGCTTCATTAATCCAATTAAAAACGCCTTATTCCGCGCTAATAATTCTTTGATTACATTTATGTATTTGCTTCGAATCTGTTTCGAAGTTTATTACCAAGAGTGCTTATCATCTTTTGCAAACATTCGTTATATTCCTCATTAATTAATTGCCCTCATTAATTAATTACGTATATAAAGTGTAGACGTTTTTAACAAAAAAAATTATGTGTACAAAATCACGTGAAAAAATATTTATAAAAAACATTTTCTTTTCAAAGGATATAATTTGAATAAACAACTCGTTCGTGCGTTGATTTAAATTGCATAAGAAAAATACGAGTTATCGTTAAAAAAAACAAAACACATCATCAAAGTCTGTTATTGGGGCATCGCTGCTCGGATTTAAGCACTTTGTGGATATTATCAAGATCGTAAATAATCTTGACGGTCTGCGTGCATCTGCGCCCAATATTCCGGCGGTTGTCTTGGAGTCACCCTCTCACGCCACTCTTGTATTCTGTCTATCTCGTACGACGACAATTCAACTCAACGCGGAGAGAACCGATGACAAACCTTGCCATCTAAACAAAGGGCCTCATGCCGCAAATGCGCACCAGACACGCAATTTCCGTGCGACATGTAAATCGCACGAAATGAATTTCTGCCAATCACGCACGTGCGCCAGCCGCGCACGATCACGAAAATCGTGTGGTCCAGTGTGTATGTGTATGTGTGTACATGTATGTACGCGTGTAAAGAGTATTTTCAAAAAAATTGCCATATAACAAAGCCTATAAAAAAAGAGAATACAGTACATGTAAAATAGAGAAGGAACGCGCTACGTTGTTGAAACAAAATTGCATTTATCGATAGTGGCATCGCTTTTTTATTTTTCGCGTTTGTTTTGTGTGAAACCACTAATATATCGAATTGTATATCATTCATATCAATTATTAATATGTTATTCTTGTTGCTAAAAATGCAATAACAGTTCATATAATTAAACGCGATTTTTCAGCGTACAGCTTTTAACAGAGTTTTAGTGGTCATAATATATGCATCGTTTATTGCATTATATTTTCAATAAAAAAAAAACAGAAATATTCATTTTTAATTAAAAAGTCGATTGGTTATGTGGAGTTTTAAATAAAGAGTGGAGATTTTAATATTAACTTGTGATTCGTATGAAAATTAAATTTATTCGAGAAATCGAATAAATGAGATACGTTAATGCTCGCTATAATATTTCCTTTCCAATTATATTTCCTTTCCAGTAATATTTATACTGTATAGAGCAATCAAATCAACAAAATAAAAAAATACAAAATAACAGTTCAACATAAGCATGAAAACGTTGTTAAGAGATAAACATTTTTTTAAAGAATAGATAAATTGTAAAAAATATTTATATTTATGACAAGGTTGTCTCAAGTGAGAGATAAAAAATAGAAGAGATAAAAAATAGAAATTGTACTTTGAAATGTTCATTTAATTCAACTAATATAAAATGCAAGCAGTGTGATAGCTATGAAAATAAATGTATTCATATATAAGTTACGAATACTATGGATAAATATTTACAAAATCTCATTGTAATATATATGAATAAGTTCATTTTCTTACCACAATGTTTATACTTATCACAATGTTTGCATTTCGTATTACGTAGTTACTAATATTATGGATAAACGTTTATAAAATGCTCATAATTATAGAAAATATAAATGGTATAATATAAATAATAAAGTATAGAAGATAAATGATTTTTATGGAATTTTTTTTGTTTAAACCAAGTAAATATTAAATCTCAATTCGAGATTTTTAATATTCCTCTTATTCTCCTGAAAAGATGTAAACGAGAAAAATCGAGCCGAAGTCGTAGAATCTATCGAGTCTTTTGCTTGTCGGGCCACTGAGTTATTCAGATCCTTTCTCATTTGCTTTCATATAAATATATTATAAATAATAATAATGCTTCTTATGTTGGTGTTACAACAAGTTAAAAAGATAGTAAGTAAGGCTTTCAATATGAAACACAAGATTTTAAATATCACAGGCTATAAAATATTTCAACATTATTAGCAATTCTTTTAATTTAATAAAACATTTATCGGTTTTATCGCATCAATATCGTCAATATTTTCGACAATCAAATTTAAATAAAATCAAATAAGATCAAATAATATCAAATTTACAAAATAAAAGAAATTATTATAAATTTATGAATATTACTTACTTATTAAATGGTTATAAATTTATGAATATTCCTACATAAATTTTATATAACTACTTATCTTTTAAAGTAGAATATTACTACTTTATCTTTTTTGAATTATACCTAGATATACATACGAGTATCGAGAATCGCATACAATTTAAAAGTTTGACGTTTCTCTCAAATGTTATAAATATTCTAATTAGATATGTAACCTATTTAACAGTTGATAAAATTATAAATATTTAAGTCAGTCTCATTCAGCAAGTAACATATATTCAGATTTTAATAATTCAAATTTGTCATTATAATTTATAATTCGAATATAATTAGTAATTCCTGAAAATACATAAATTTAAATAATCGGGCAACAAAGTTCTTTCTTGGAAAAAATCAATCTTTATATTATTAATATATGTATGTTTTCGAATTCTCAAATATTTAACAATATGAGATTTAAAAAAAAGATAATAATAATAATAATAATAATAATAATAATAATAATAATAATAATAATAATAATAATAATAATAGTAATTTAACTATAACAATGATAGTTTTAATTTATAGAAATTAAAATATTACACATTAATAAAAGATTTTGTAATCTTAATTTACAAATTGTCCATAGTTAAATTTAATTTTATGTATGCAGTTTATTGAACAATTAAAATTCAGAGTTTAAATTTTTTTTTAATAACAAAAAATAAGAGAGAAAAATCGAAATAAATTAAAAGTACAGTATTACTTCACAGACAGTATTACTTCACAAAGAATTACTTTTTTATATAAAAATAGCAATTTAATTCTGATTTAAATAATTTTGTCTAACGGAAAAATTCTAACATTTTGATGTATCATCATATATGTGTTTTTAATGTAACATAAAATAATTTTATAAAACATAAGAATTAAAGCTTTTTTCATGCAAATATACAATTGTTCAATTTTGAACTAAATACTGCCCATTAAATTTTTACGTGTGTATATATATGTGTGTCACATTTATTGCTATTTATATATATCTGAAAAGGCTGTGTAATGTAGGTTTGTAACGTGATATTTATAATAGAATTTATATATTTAGGCGGACGGAGAAATATTATTTTAGATCACATAAACATTTCAAAAATCAAAAGAGAGGCAGAGAGAGAGAGAGAGAGAGAGAGAGATGAGAGAGAGAGAATTGTATTATCATATAACTTGGAAGCATGTAGGGCTCGGATTTACCTTGTACTCCCTTCCATAATACGTCCCGTGATAGTCATTGTCGACGTATTATCCGATTACAGGCGGGAAAAGAGCGCGATACTTCGTTAATATCCTAATCTAATATAATAACGGCGAAAATAATTCGTTTTCTTATAGTTACGTTACAATAGAGGAAGCACTTTAATTTCTAATCGAATGGCATTAAATTAAATCAATTTTATCATATGATTACTGCAAATACGCATGTACATATTACATGTGTAACACAATCTCTTTTTAGAATATTATATAGTTATATTTTTTTTATTTTTTTTATTAAAAAAATTAATTTATCATGCGAACAATTTTTGCAACTGTATGTGCTACAATATGCTATTTAGCTCGTGGCTATTATTTATTCTCGAAAGAAGCGCAATTCTAAAATATGACAAATGATATCGTTGTTCTTTTTAAATGCAATGTATGCTGCTTTTTTTCTTGTAACGTCGCAATTTATTCAAATATATTGTCAGATCGCTTCCGCATGTGGCAAATTTTATATATATGTCGAGAAAAATGCAAAACAATTTGACATCTCGTGAAATCATTAATTAGTCTCATTACACGACATGTTACGCAAGTGGCAAAACAGACGCGTGTAATTATTCATTGTCAATGCTTAACAAATAAAGATCGTTATTCGATGCGATATAAATGCCGCGCACCTGCATTACGGCGCAAGCATTGTATACGCAACATTTCAACATGAAGTTGACAGTGGTGTTTCTAATCATGGCGATCCTGGTCTGTGGCATGTTCCAGGAATCCGTAAGTGTTAATTTATCATTTTTGATAGTCTCTTGTGTCGGAGAATAACGAGATGTTGTTCTGTCTGAAGGAACAATTTTTTTGGGGGCATCATCGGAGATATAAACATAGAGGATGTAACAGATCGACTGCATCAACTACATCAACTACATCAACTACATCAACTACATCAACTACAACTACATCAACACCAAGTACAACTATATCCTTCGGGGTAGAGAAGAATGGGTAGAGAAGAAAGCGCAAGATTTTGAAAGCGTTCTGCCTTCATCAGCATTAACTGATAAACATGAGAAAATTTGAAACTCAAGTCCACTTAGAGAAAAATAATACTAACATGCAAAATCTTTATTATAACATACTATATAAATATATACATATAGTACTGTCGAATTAACAAGGCAAACTAACATATTCTAGAATTATAGCCTGTGAAATAATCCCTATAATAAAAATATACTAGATATACTAAAATAACTTCTCAAGTTTTTTGAATGAAATTCTAGTCTAGTGAAATTGTCAAGTTAGAAATGTGCGTTCAAACGATTTTTTACAGATAGGCCTTATCACTTTTCGTCATATCTCGGAAACGCCGCAAATCCAGCATATTTGAAGAATGAATATCTACATATAATATTTAGTAAACAAGAAAGTTCGGGAAATTTCCTTAAAAATTTGTAATAATTCTCTATCGTCGAGTAATATTTTTTAAGTATATTTGATGAAAGCATATCTTTTTAGTTCATATTGAGATTCGTATCTTTTATATCAAGAAGAACCGTGAAAATCGAAAATTTCTACGCGATTACTCTTGACGTATTGCTGGCTAAAAAAATCCACGTCGTTGCGATTGATACAACGTGTGTGCCGAAGGTACGCGAGTGTGAATAGAGAGCTTCATCGCTTCTCTTTATCGTGCCTGCGGGCCCCTCGTCGAACATGCTGGATTTGCGATGATGATGTCTTCGAGATGTGACGAAAAGCGGTAAGATATGTCGCTGAAGAAAAAAGTCGCTCGAGCGCACATTTCTATCCTGGCGGCTTCGCTAGGCTAGAATTTATTTTCCTATGAGATGTGCGGGTGTACGTGTGTGTGCGTGTATATATATGCATATATGCGTGTCGTTGCAGACGCCAGCAGCTGCCGGGTACGATATTCTACATGCGTTATTCACATATTTCCATACATAAATTTCATAGAGGTGAAAGTAGATGCCTGTTTGGTTGCGTGTCGCCGACGATCGTATGACGACGCGTTTTTCAGAGAAGACTTTACTTCTATTACTCTATTTACATATATGAAATAATTTCAAGTGAAAAATAGAAATGTCAGATAAAAAATATCTACTTTTATTTTCGAAACAGAAGAACATCGCGCAATTAAAAAGCACAGCATCGCATACACATATAAGCGCTCCTTTTAAACTAAAAACACTTTATATCGCATTTTAATCATCGATTATATTTTCTTTCGTAAAAAAATGCGGCGCAGTATAAAAGCGTAAAAAAAAAGGTTTTAATATGGCAAAAGCCAGCAGCAGAGCGTGGTCACGTCAGCTCGGTGGTGTAACCTAATTTTCAGCGATTAAATGCAACGAGCGCGATAATGCTTGTAAATTGAGCGAATTATGCCACCGGTGCTGGCACCCGACGTAGCCTCGTCTGATTAACATGCACGTTACGCCGGATAATGCCGTTCGACCTGACATTTGCATTGGTACGCGTCGAACGGCCTGAGATTTTAACACGTGGGCCTTGAACGGATAATCATGTAAAGCTCGTAAACTGTTCGCAATAATTACATTCACCTCTGATATAAATACGATCCCTTCTTCATTTCCCGTGAAATTTATTCTTCGTAATTTTGCAGAGAAATACAAGGCATTATTTAAATAAATCATATTACACTTTATATAATGAAATAAAATTTATTTATTGCGAATGTTTGACGATTTTCGTGGTCTCTTTATCCGTTCGACGTGTTTCGTGCAGAATCTTTAGAAAAAGTGATGGAAATGGCGACGGAAACATTCTTCGACGTCGACAGATTGTTAGTTCACGTGTTCAAGCAGTCGTCCTGTTACCAATTTCCTGAGCGTTTTTCCTCCGGCTATAGAGATCCCGGCCAGGTGAAATCATGGCTACCTTTACGAGAAAAGAAACCGACCCCCACGGTAAGCAACTTCTGCTCGCGACAGCTACAGCTTTTCCTTCTTCCGTCTCATTCAGACCGTATTCCCGAGTCACCCCCTCCATCTCTTTCTCCCTCTTGCTCATCCCCCTTCTATCTTTCTCTCTTTCTCGTCGACTAGTCGGGATTTCCCATTCGTGTGCGACGTTTTCACTGTTGCGTATCGAATGCAGAGAGCCGGCAGCCAACCCCTTCGTTTTGGTCCACGAGTGCGAATCCTCGAAATGCGTGGGATGGAAAGGGATAGGGGGAAGCACCGATTCGACGAGGCGGCGGGTAGACGAGGGAAGGATCGCAGAGAGGTCGGACACCACGTAAATTGCATACCCGATTGCGGTCTACTGAAGAGTGGTGTCCTCCACCGTGCCGTTCCCCCTGCCCCCGCTCGGGTGCCGCGACCCCAAACTAGATCTAACAAGCCGGCGACCACAGGCCAGGTTCGGCTCGCAACAGGATCGCCACCTCTGGGGACCGCCGGCGGCTACACGCCAGTGAACTGTTCCCCTGTATGCATGTGTGTCCCGACTGCACCACCCCTACGATGGGAATCTTTGTGTCCACCCGCTCGCTCGTCCTAACAAGCCCTCTTATGTCTATTTGTAAACCACGGTGCGCAAGAAACGTCGCGTTTTCCTCCGCGATTTGATAAAAGATATAATTTGATTTCGGATGTGAAAATCTTCTTGGGAATGAAGAGGTCTAACATCAGATCTAACATCAGATTTTAATTACGAATATTCTTTATGGACACTCTCTTTTAATAGACTGCGTGTTACAATTGTTGTCACGTCGGGATGAGATCACGACGACTTTTCGTCGCGACAAAGTAACGAGCCACATACTGTAATGATGTTGTCACAGCGTTGTCGTTGCATTAGACAGAAAACGATACCACCCGCTGATCCCGAAGAATACCACCCGTGCTCTAAGACTTCTCAGATAGGGAATAAAAGGGAACTCGCATCGTGCATAATAGACGCCGACCACGGATGACATTGTCAGATAGAGAAGCTAAATAAACTCGAGCAATTATTTCACGAAACGCTTAATTGCCACGAGCACCTTGGGAAGTCTCTTATTCTCATCCATCACTGTCACAACCAATATCATGAGTTTTTGCGTCTCGGTTTTTTTCCTCATTAGCGTTTGTTGTAAGTATGCTTAATTATAAAAACATAGTCTAGAGAAATACGTATTTTTTTTGAACGTATATATAATATGTATTTATACAAAATATTTTTTCCTATAGAATTATTTATTTATAGACTCGGAAATGTTTTCCAGATGGACTTTCTAACTTTGCAAGGCGCGTGAAGCTTTTCTCGTTTCGTTAAAATGTATTCTATCGCGACGTATCAGGAGAGAGAATGGCCAAGCGAGATCGCAAACTTTAAACGGCGCCATTAATGCAAAACGGTAGGCTTCCTCCAATGATTTTTTGAATAGTTCTTGGCACGTTAGAACGATTGTCGTAGCCGCGTCTTTGGCGCGCAATAGGAAAGGAAGTGAGAGCTTGAATAAAGCATAGCACCATTTCGTGAAAACCCTTACTGCAAACTTTTCTCGGCGACCACATTAGAAAACTTTTTACGATTGTACGATCCGCCTATCCAAACTCGGGGATATTTCATTGTATAGGTCAATTGTATAGGGTGTTCCAAAGTCACCGGATAACCTTTGAATGACAAATCTTTTAAAAGCTATTTGGAATCGATTTTTTTTTTTAGCAAAAATATTATTAGATTTTATTAAAATTTAAAAATTAATCAATTTTTTGCATCATATGTCTTTGTAGTCAAATGTAAAATGAGATTTTTCTATTTTAAAATCTTTTTTTTTAATAGTTTAGAACTTGAACATTATTCACTTCTTTGAAAAAGAAACTTTTTATTTATAAAAAGAGATTAATTTACTACGCAGCATGCGCACTGCTTTATTTTAGCATTTTAGCATGTGTATTAAAAAAAAAGAGAGAGAAAGAGAGAGAGAGAGAGAGAGAGAGAGAGAGAGAGAGAGAAGAGAGAGAGATAGTATTTGAATTAAAAATATTTTATTAAATACAATATAAATAAAATGTCAAGTGAAATAAATAATAAAACTCTAGATTTACTTAAAAACACAAACATTGGCATTCACGCGATGAATTAATCCTAAGATGTAACGAATAAACTCCAATCGGTACTCTCTTCCCCCCAGATAAATCCGATTCGTCTTAAGCCCAATCGCGTGGCAATCGCAGACATCTATCCAGATGAAACACTGGCGGCAACCGACGCGGGATAGTCATCCACGGCGGCTGTGAGTTTCGGATATCGAAGAAGGAGATGCTGAAGATGGGAACCGCCGAGGAGGAGGAGGAGGAGGAAGAGGAGAAGATGGAAGTGGAGGTGAGAGTTTGTGCTCGGAGGTAAGAGGCTGAAGAGCCCATCTGGCTTCCAATCAGAGCGTTGCCACCAGCACATGTGTTCACGGCACGTTGGAGGTGGCGGCTCAATCAACGAGGGTGCATCCCTCTCCGACCTCCTTCGTCACCCCTCACTCTGGCAACTTTATATCACATAATCGAGCCTTGAAGCCGCCGTTCCGTACCTCGTTTACCCCCTTCCTCCTCCCGTCATCCTATCGCCAACTCTCTCTCTCTGCTCTCCCCACCCCTCTATCTTTCTTTCTTCGTTTCTTTCGGGGCCATGTCTTTTCGTCCTTCAGATACCAGCAGCTCCCGACATCCTACAGCTCTCTTCTACTGCTCTCACATCGCGCTTCCGCATTTACGAGCTACCATCCTTCTTCTTTCCGTCGATCCTTTGCCCCTCTCTCTTTCTCTCTCTCTTTCTTTCATCTCCGAGTGACTCTAACGCGCATCAACGACAGTATCCAACGGCGCCAACGGCAGGATAAGTAATTGCGGGGGGAGGAAAATGCATCGCTCGTTGCGAGAGAAACGGCGCGATGTAACTGTGAAAAGTAATCACCTGCCGAGGTTGGATACGGCTACCTGCATCGTCGGGAAACACGACGGGGAATCGGAGGAAACTACTATCGACCGGAAAGATCCGGCCGGCGATTAGCTTCTCGAGGAGCCACGACGAGAACTATAAATTGTAATAGAGAAAGAGGGTCTTACGTAATTATTGCGCCCGTGGCGTTTACATCCTCTCATCCTCTTTCGTTTCTTTCGCGCTTTCGTCCGTTTGTTGAAGAAACTTGCGGACTCTTATTAGCGAAACAAAGTAATGATCCGGCGCGAGGTGTATTTCTTTTCCGTTTAATGATCCTAGATCGTAAAAAATCTTACGCGTACGTCGGAATTTCGTATTTATCGTAGAAATAACTCTAACGATATTAAAGATATTAAAGAAAACTTTATTGCATGTATTTAAACATGCGCGGGTAGACACAAAGCAGCCTGCTGATTTCGAAAGTGTTGCAGAGAGTTTAATCTAAAAGTTATATTGTCCATAATAGATCTAAAGCGCTGAAGTATCTTCGTTTAAAGGGGTCTATTTGTAATTTGCGCAGCGGAATATCGTATAAAATGTGGACTCCCTATAGCGTTGCAACATTTCGCAAAGCCGTAACATGCGCGACGCATAACACATCTGCGCCACGCTACTCAATGGCACGGAAGAGACGAATTCATGCGTAATATTTCCAGGACGATTTGGCTTGGACGTCCTTTTTGAAGCACCGTTTAAGTAAATTGGGTCCTCTTTTCTCATGCAGATACGGTATCCCCTTGGCTGAATTGAATTTAAACGGGTCCACTCGTGCCATGCTAATTTGCTCGTGCCGCCTATGCTAACGTGCCTTTGACGCTCTTATTTAGAGTACAGTGCATAAATTGTTTTGTTGTTAATACACACAAATTATTTTTCCCATACTTTTATAAACTCCCTCTGTTACGTAATGCAATAAAAAAATTGTCTTGTCATTTTAATTTAATATTTCATAACCTGCGACTTCAACAAAGCTTTATTTTTTATCTATCACAAATCTGGATAAAACTCAATTTCTAATGAGATTTTATTCAAGTTTAATATTTTATATGCCAAAATATATTTTCCAACGAGTCGGATGTAGAAAAATAATTTTTAAATATAGGTTTTTGATGGCAAAAACAGAAAAAAAAGAAAATGATTAACGGATAATTAATTTAAGATAAACTGAATATCGATCAATAATATTAAGTTTTATAGTTGTTATAGTCTCTATTGTAAGATATATTAAACTAATTATAAATTAATATGATATTTATTAATGCATACAAATAATTCTTATTTTATTCTTGTTATATAATCGTCAATACATTTAAATAAATAAAAACTTGATGTCTATATTAATTAACTTTTACTATAACATATAAATATTATACATGAATAATATATTATATAAATTTCATGTTAATATATAAATATATGAATATTATTATTACTTTATAACATATATGAATATTTCAATATTATAATAGAAAAATCAATATTATTTTTTATTTAATTTTCTCAAATTTATTGTATTTATTGTATTTATAAAATTAATCTGTATTAGGCAACAAACTCAAAGTCAAAAACTAATTCTCAAAAATATTATTTCTTTTATTTAAAAGTAAGAATAAGAAGATTATATAAATGTAATCAAAATGATAATTGGTTATTGCATGACGTAGCATTATCTTCTTCTCATATCCTTTCAGCATCTGCCATCAACAATTTTTTGATTTTGAATCGGTTCAGCATCTGTATGCAAAATGATTAAAAAAATATAAATTGTTGAAAGAGTCTCAGCATTATAAAGCTTTGTCACAATCTGTTCAATTATATTTTATAATTGTTATTAAATCGTTTGTTATGAACCGAAAAACTTTTTGCGCGATTATTTACATGTACAAATTTATAAATTGCCAATCATACTCATATAGAAGTTAAAAATTGTTCCATTATATCCAGTTATAAGTTTAGTATAACTAAAACTTAGTATAACTAAAACTTATTTAAATATTTATAACATAAATTTACTTTGTTATTCATTTACCTGTTATTGATCATCTTTCAAATATTTTTTAATTTTATGTATTTGGATTACGTCGTTTATCAAATTTGCCAAAAGACAGTTGATATTTGTTTTCCCATCAGCTTGACCCGATTCATCATCAAGCATACAAAGTAATTAAAAAAATAAATGTTAAAATATTTTTAGTATTGTGGACTCTTGGTTTATAATCTATCGGATTATCCAATCAATTCTTAAAATTGTTACAATTAAATCATTTATTATCCGAATATCATAATATATTTAGATCTTTGAAAATTATTTAAACAAAATTTTTTTCTTATTTGCGATTATTGAGCTGTGTGATTTTACAAACTATTAATTATAATTAAATAGAAAATAGGCATAATAAAATTAATTATTATAATAAAATTAATTATTTGAATATAATAATCAGCTTTATTTGAATTTGACTCAAATCTTTATAATGAACCTTTATATAGAAGTCGATAAACATCTAATTTTATAAATTATTATCGTGCATACACACACACCACAGAAAAAAAACACACATACGTACATGCACGCACGCACAGAAAGCATATATTAAAAAAGGAGAAACATACATAAATTTATTTTTCTTACCTTGATTCTCTTTCCTTTTATCTTTATGGTTTGTATTTAAATGTTTGGAATACCATTATAATTTAAATTTACAGAAAAATAGTGTTTACAAAGATTGCATATTGCCGTATTCGAATGCGAAATATTTGCCATATCCAATTCTCTTTTTTATCAATTTTATTATAAATTTTATTATGATCAATTGCTACGTGATTTTCATAAGGATGCTTGTAAATGGTAATGTAATAAAATGAATCACAAAATTACTACACATTGAAAACATCATCTTTTTATTTTTTTGAGATTATTTAAAGCGCTATGTTAGAAATAGCTGTATTATTGTAATGACTTGATGTAGCATTTTATCTTCAACGTTATGTTTGGAAAGCGCCATTGCCGAAATAATTTGAGCTTCAGTTGATTAGTCATCTGCAGTGTTATTTTGTAACTTTTAACGTATGCTGACTTTCTTTTACTTATTAAGAAAGAACAAATTAGCCGTATTGTAACGCATGATTAAAAGTTACAGAATAGTCCTGCTGAACACAAATAATTAAAAAATGAAGAATTTGATTGAATAAATTTAATATTATAAAATTTTCCCTCTAGGATTATTATTCGATTAACTTGTAAACCACAGTTACTTTTTAATTAGATATAATTTATAAATCAAATAAATCCGTAATATTCCTGTCATATATTCGGATTTGCGAATATTATTTATTGTTCATCTCAAAAGACTCCTTTTGTTAGATTGAAAGGCTTTTTTTCTAAGTAATTATTTGAATGTAATAAAAATTGCATTATTTTGTTGCGAATTATAGATCGTTTGTAACTCATAATATATATCTCCCTGAAATTAAATCAACTTTCTAACAAAATGTTATTTCAACTTTAAATTTAATTACGCACATATCTTTTTGTGTGTCATTTTTTTGTCGCTAATAACGTTTAAATTTTGACTCTCAATGCAAAATAAACAAAAATAAATTATCTGTTTTTAACATAAGAAAAAGTCCAACATTTTGAGAGATTTGACAAACATGATAGTTTCCTATTTTATATCT